>JAQLOL010000019.1:29621041-29636611 GCA_029783665.1 Naso thynnoides | reverse complement strand
AGAAATTAAAGGAATATTTTAGGTATTGATAAGTATTTTTAGCACAATAATGAGCAACTGAAAAGCAGAACAATGCAGACCTGTTCCCTCTTTATTCTGTAAGTCTTACAGCGGTACTTTATCCAGCCACCAGTCAGCAAGACAGTTAGTGGGATCAGTAAAATTAGCATCAGTAAAATAAGCAAGCTAGCAAATTGGGGTTGGGCAATATGTTAAAATTTAACAACGAGCCACTCTCAACTCATCAACCGGCGATTGCCAATGTATTCACGCAGGTGTGTGCCAGCACGTGCAGTGGGTTGTCACAGCTGTTTATACTCTGAGAAATTCACTTAGTGTTTAATCATGTACAGCATTTTTTTCTCTCACCACACAAGCGCCTATGCCGGCGCCCCTCAGCGCACAGAGATGAAGGGGATTTGTGCCTGAAGAGTTTGGAAAGTTTCGCAACAGTGGGCGCTGCACTGCTTGTCAACTTGCACACAGAGTCGCGCTCCACAGGTGTTCCACCGGCATTTCTTTCCACTGGTCAGTTCTGCTCCTCCTCGACTCCTTTCTAATCACAGTTAGAAAACAATGGACAGTTCCTGTTTTTGGTGCTTACGGGTTAATTATTTATTGAGTAAAATAAATTAAATGATAAGCCCGCCAGTAATGTTGCAAAATAAAATGTCAAAAATGGGCCAAAATGTCAGCTCCAACAAACCAACCCATCGCCGAGAGTCTGTATATACGTCCAGTCACCCAACCCTACTGCAAACTGCTAACACTGTTAGCTGACAGATCAGACCAGGGAAATTTTAAAGTCTTTAGTGTAACTGTTAATGTTACTCACCATAAATAAAAAAACAAAACAAAACAATGATTGCTTGCTTTGCAATGATGAGCTAAATGCATTTTGACGTGCTTGATTAGTTTTACAAAGTCGTCATACAGAAGAGGCGAGTTGTCTTAACCTCTTCAACGCCAAATGTTGGTTTTCTTTACCTTTGTTTTTACTGATGGTGGCCTTGGTGACAGGCTGGGGTTTGGATTGCTTTTTTTGTCAAAAAGTTTGAGCTTTTTTAACAAGGTCCATCGCAGCATCCAGCTTAACTGCAGCTGCAGGATTGTGTGGCCGCGGCTGCAGCATGTAGTTACACACAGTTAAGTGCATATGTGTGTGTGTGTCATGGGGGCAATTTTTGCCTTGCAGCCACAGTTTTAACACTGGGACACTCTTTCAGTGTTTCCCCCTAGGTTTACTGCTTCGGGGTGGTAGTGGTGGTGTTTATTTTATAAAAATAATTACAAGTTTTACAATCTCTCTCTCTCTCTTTCTCTCTCTCTCTCTCTCTCTTAGTTTTTTAACTTTTTTTTTTACAACAGAACAGAGAAATTCCTTCTTCTTATTTATTTATTTATTTACTCTGACAGCCTGTGGATGTGTGTACATGTGTGCACGTGTCTGTGTGTGCATCAAGGTGGAGCTCCGCCCCCTGCAAAACAGAGCAGAGGAGAACTGTAATTGCATGATGATGTAGAGAGTGAAAGTTAAATGCCTTCACATAAATTAGATTGATAACATAGGCCTATTTAGTTTATTTAATGAAAGAACCTGTTCTATAGGAAAAGTTAACCGAAATGGCTTCTGCTGAGATTTGGCGCTGTATATAAAATAAAATTAAATAAACTTAACTTGACTCTTGGGGGAGGAGTGGGATCACCTTGAGGGGGTGGGGCTCCCTCCCAATGTAAGGGTAAGGGAAACACTGTCTTTAGTGCAGTAGTAGCTGGCCAGTCACCAACAACATCGTATTGACCTTGGTTAAGCATAAATGGAAAAAAAACCCAAAACAAAACTAGTGTGTGGCTGTTTGGTTAGATAGTGCAGAAGTAAATCAGGAGGTGGAGAAACGTCCCAAAAGAGAGCAACTAAAAGAATGTAGGCTGGGGCTCATTTGACCTGGGAGGTCAGCAAAAAATGGTGGTAGGAGTGGAGGAGGAGGAGGAGTGGGAGGGTGAGAAAGCTTCAGTGTTCCTTTTTTCAGCCTGAGGATTCACAGCTCTGCCGCACCAACACTGCAGAGAAGTGATCGCCAACACACCTTACATAAACTGTTGTCAAAGCAATACACTATTTACCCGCTTTGTCACCGCCACAGGAAATCTCATAACAAGTTCATTTCAGATAGGTAAGGTTGGTAAACATGGAATCCAAGGAGAAATCTAAAGTCCATTTGGTCACATTTCCTGTAGGCTGCCAGTGCTGTTGGTATTTGTGGCGTCTGTAACAGTTAAGCTGCCCAGAGAGCTTAGCTGTGCCAGCGTGCCTTCACAAATCCATTTTCCTGCTTGCTTCTATTCTCAAGGCAAACACCATCTTGGCTGCTGCAGACTCACTCACTCTCTTTACCATCATCACACTCTTCTTTTTTAAAACACATCTCTCTCTCTCTCATTGCTCTCTCTTACAATGGTCCGTCAGTTTCACGTGTCCTTCCTTGCTTAACCTCTTGGTTTTGGCGCCACTTTTCTTTGCTTGTGATTTTCTTTTTGCCTCATATATGTGTGTATTAGTCGTCATGTGAAGAAAAGATGTAATGTAGCCTCTCTGCCTCTTGTTTGCTCTGAGGTGACAGCTTTTATTAGTAGATGCAGATTAACCAGCATGCTGTTCGCTGGCCAGTAGCAGATGAGACTCAGCTCAGTCGGCCACATTGGCTCATCTACATGCCATCTAAAGCTCTGTGGTGGTTCTCTTTCATGTGTTTTTTGACCTTTCAGGAGATCCATTCTTGGTGCAAAGCACAGCCTGACATCGTAATGTTAAAAGGCATATAAGCCCAGAACATTTAATCAAGATTAATTAATTTATTTATTAGCAAGTAATTAATTTCCCTGAGCGGTAGTTCTGAGCCCATCACAAGTCCCTTTCTCATGTATGAGAAGCCATGACCAATGAAAGTTTGGCTTTTCCTTTTTGATAAAATGGTTAGAGTGACTATCAGCTAATTTAACCTTTCAGCAATAGTTTGGTTCTCCTTGTTTTGTTTTTTCTTCTTTCTTCCGTCTGTTGTCTAGCCTACATACAGCTGTTGTTTGTGTTATTGTGTTGGCATGATGTGCTAGTAGCCAGTCCGTGATAAAAACTTGAGTAAAAGTTAGGGCTGCAACCAACGATTATTTTCACAATTAGTCTATTAATCATTTACTTCGTGGTAATGTTGAAAAAGTGAGAAAAATGCTCATCTCAGTTTCCCAGAGGCCAATATCATGTCTTTAAAATAGCTTCTTTTGTCCAAACAACAGCCCAAAACACAAAGACTCCTCATTTATTATTAAAAATGACAGAAAAGCAGCAAATCCTCACATTAAACCTGCAACGTTTAACTGATTATCAAAATAGTTCTCGATTAATCCTCCATCGATTAATCATTGCAGCTCAAGTGCAAGTGACATGCGGCGACTTGTAGCGTGTGTGTGCGCTTATGTGTGTGCACACGCATGTGTGTTGTTGACTTAGGACAGACATGATACTCTGTCACTCACACTTAATGCTACAATGCACACCCATATTTGTATATTTATCTTTTCTGTATTTTTCCTTCATCAAATTTACCCAGATGTAATTGTTTTTTGTTTTTCGTGGTTCTTTTTGTCTCTTGGACAGTTTTAGCTGCAGCTGGTCCTAATTTGTTTTCCAGATGAGGTGTCACTTTGCTTCATAATAACAGCCAAATGTGCTGTGTCCAGTGTCCCATTCATGAAGCAGGAAACTCTGTGCTATAAGCACTGATGTTGTATATGTCGTTGCATTTACCTTTTCAAGACGAGACTTTATCATGTGACTAGAAACTAGAAACCTGTGATGGCAACTTTTGCTCTGTCTTGCAGTCCTTGTTGTTTACCTTTCTGTCGCTCACAAACAGACGTTCCCCTTTTTAGTCTTGCTCATACTTTATTTCCCTCTGATGCAGAAGACCTTCAGTGTGTATATTCCTCACCATTAATAGTTCTTTGTTGTGAGCTTCGTCAAAAAAGGTCTTTTCTCTGCTGTCTGTGCTTTTTTATGAAGTGTAGCTGTAAAGTTTTCTATCAGAGGCCAGACTGGAAGAAACTAGACACTGTAAAGACACCTAACTTAGCTTTCAGTCTCTTTTTCAGTTTTCTGTAGCTACATGCCTCCTCTGCTCTTTTATTCTCTCTCAGACTTCACGTATTCTCTTTTATTTCACTCTGCATGGCACCCCTTATACTCTGTCTCTTTCTTTCTGTCCTCTGGTAGACTATGTTTATGAATCTAGACGGAAAGTCGCCCCTCTTGACTTGCCAAATGTTTGGTAGTTATGGAAATGAAAAGCGTCATTCTTGTCTTGTCAAAAGTCATGCAGAATTGGCTGAACATGTTGCAGCAGTCAAACTGGTTTACATCACATCTCTGGCCAGTTTAACTGTCATTCCACATTGGGGTCTGTTTTCTGTGTCTTTGTGGTTTCCTTCATCTCTTTTGTATCTGACTCTCCTGCCAGGCTGCTGCCTGTGAACCCCCCGCTGTCCACTCTACCGACTGTCTCTGCATTATGTATCAGTGAGCTGCTGCAGCTCAAATACTTTGGTACTGATCAGCTTTAGGTTTTCTCCCATCACCCTGGAAACATCAAACTGCACAGCGGACGAACAGTACAGGGAAGGAATTTCTGTTTCTGCAGTGATGCAATGCACTTCTCTAGTTTGAGCAATGAAGCTTTTTTGTCATGAACTAGGACAAAGGGAGGTCATGGCAACACTTATCTAGGGCCTTATGAAATCTGTTTTATTTTTTCTCCAAATTCAATTTTATTTTTTCTTAAATTTTGTTTCCTCCATTTTGATATACTGGAATTACCAAGCACAGTGATTTTCATTGTTTGTCCACATAGGCTTTAGAACACAAGTGGTCTTTGCAGGAATTTACTTGTTTCCAGTCGACAGTATGCTGACAGATTTGTAAAACAGCTCATCACATGACACATAGAAGTCGTTTGGAAACTGTCCGTCTCTTTTCTTTGGGGTAAGTGACAAATTTCATAGTTTTTTTGCCATCCACGACTCTGTGATTGCGGAAATCATAGGGTCCTACTTTTCGCTGTCCCTAAATAATGACATGATGAACATGTCGTAACAATCTGCATATTAATTCTGTATGAGTAGAAAGATAACAGTTCGAACTCGAAGCTTTTGTGGTCTTTTTGTCTTCAGTCAAAACCTCCACGTAGCTGCCTGCCCTTTGCTGTACCTTGACACGCACCTCCCCATCATAGGCCACTTGTGTAGCTTAGGCCGTAGACTCCATGTGAAGAAAATGCAAAAGCATAAATCAGGCTTAACGGGGCTTATGGGCTGATTTTTAACAACATGTCATGTCTAATATGACTCTGGAAGGAGCTCTCTGAACACAGAACCCTGGTTTTGCCATGAGAAGCTAAAATGAAGAAATGTCAGCCCATGTATTAATCTGACTCATACAAGTTTTTAAAATGTACGAAGTGACGTAAAAAACCTCTGAGATCACCCTTCAAATTTAACATGCTGGTGTTGCTTTTAAAAGATATCACTGTCACTGTGGAGTTGTTTTATCTGAAAAGAAGTGTAACTTTGTTTTGAGGTTGACTTGTCACATTATTGTGGCCATCTTCGCTCTCTGTGACGTCAGTTGCTTTGCTTTGCAACAGTTCGCCTGCTTTTAGGAACATTTCTGGCTGCGGTACAGAGAGTAGTAGTTGTGCAAACCCTAATGAACCCATTCATATAAATTGATCAGGGATAGATGTCGGGAAATCGGAACTGTAAAGGCCAATGGTTAATTCTCTTGACACATTTGATAAGTGTCACTCAACAGGAATGGACAAACCATGAATTGTCCTGTAGAAAAGCTGAGAAAGCCTAACATTAAATGAAATGAGTGAGCAGGGTTCAAATGCTGAACCTGAGCCCTGATAGCTATTGATATTAAAATTCCAACCAATCAGGAACCAGTACCCATTTAGGACATACATTTGATTAAGTGAGTCTTGATTAAGTTAGACCAATTTTTTATCAGCAAGACATCAGCTTAAATAAAGATGGATGACACATTTTCATGTCCTCCCACTGTACAAGATGAAACCAAAATATCTGTGATACAGATGCTGCCATCTGATGTCATTTGGAGCTAGAGGAGGCGAATAGACAGGGTCCATACTGTCCACACTGCTGCCTGACTCAGTTGTGGGTTATGGTTGTGTCATAAAAGGAGGAAGTCCTGCTTATTCCCTTTTTAAATGTGTGCTGTGTAATGGCCACTTACAATAATTACAAGACTGTAAAATTTGCAATAACGTATTTTTTCCATCCGTCGCAATGATGAGATCGTGGAGAAGGAGAATAAATGAGAGTTAGTTGAACTAATGTGTTTGGTGGAAAGGACTGTTATCTGTTTGTGATGCAAGTTTCACAATAACAGAAAAAAATTTCCCTGCCTGTACTCAATTTAAGTGAGTGTGCTCGTTGGTTAAAATCTGTATACCGGGTGGAAAATATCATGTGAGGATAATTAGAACAAACAAATCATATGAGGATGATAATAGGTGATCTTGTGCAGCTCATGTGTGGCCAGCAGGATGGATTTGCGGTTTTGTCTCATGTGTGTGAAAGTGTGCTGACAAAGAATGCAGAGAGTAGGAGTGAATAGCACACAGTCATGAAAAGAAGCTAAGTGAACAAACAAGAAAGGTTGGCAAGTAGATGTGGATGGCTTTTAACACATTTTAAATTACGTTTTTGAATTTTGGGAAAAAAAAAAACCATGACCCTGGCTTTTTCCGTAAAAGTAATCTGATGCTTTCCTGGCTCTGGTTATTGAACATCAGTACTTCCTCTCCACGCTTCAAACTCATTAACAGACACAGCTCCACCCACTGCATTATTCCCTTGGAGGACCCCTCACTGCTTCCAAATCAATTAAATTCCATTTGAGTTTAACTGGCAACCGGTGTGTGCAGGAAGCTTCAGAGAGAATAACGTGATGCGGGAATCGTCCAAATGATCTCCAGCTCGTCCCTCCTCATGCACTCAGTCCAAAGGAGCCACAGAGAAAACCATTAACCCACCGAAAGATTTATGGATATCCCGCCAATACGTCTATAAACAGTGTGCTTATGAGGAAGGCCACAGGTCATTGCTGCCATGTCCTCGTGGGTCACAGAGAGAGGGAGCTTATTGATCACTTATGTGATCACTGCTGCTGATCGCATTGGAAATATCTTCCTAAATGACAGTTTGGAGACCAGAGGCCATCTACTGTTGATGACTAGATGGAGATTACCTCCAGATGATGGTGATGCTAATGTGATGCAGAATAGTTATTGTTTTTAACAGCTGTAGTCAGGCGGCTATTGGATGTCAGGAGTACTGGGACATTTCTCTATTTGACCTGCAGTCAGTGTGAACAGCAAGAATGAGTGAATGGACCTCTGTGAATGCACGCTTCATTTTATGTTAGTGTAACTCTCGTGGTTGGTTTATTGTACTTGATGAGTTGCCGTAGTGTCACGGCCACAGTCTGCAGGAAATGATGTCATAGCGTCCATCGCGTCGCACATAGCAACAGTCTACCTGGCGCTTCTCAAATGATAACATTATTGCCAGGTGAAATGGACGCTCAGAAGAAAAGGTGGAGCAGAGAGGGGGAGAATTAAAAGGAGGAAGGCCCTCACCACAGATGCAGCAAAACACATTAAAATGACTTCAATGTTTGCCAGCAAGGGACCAGGCTAGTCTAAAGTATCTAGCATGGCTAGCGAAGAAATGTAAAGTAGCTAACAGGTTATGAAACTGTGTAGCCGGGCTACACAGTGAGCACGTCTCTGAGCACAAATTAAACTCAAATTAAATCAGAGCAATAATAAGTGCAACAGAGCGATCATAACATTGAAGGCTGTGTGTTCACCCTGCTAAAGTAGCATAAGCTAATGAAAGTTGTGGCTAAGGTTAAACTAAACATGACCATGCATATTTAATGCAAATTTTGTGCAATAGGGCTATGTGCAATTACAGCCGTGCTTCATACGTATTATCATGCAGTGGTGCAATATGCAATTTAAATCATGGGCAGTGTGCAGTTCACATTAGCACTTTATTATGATCTGCAATATTATTTATTCCCATATGATGTGCGATTACCAGCACTTTACGTCGGCACTTAATTATGATATGCAGTATACTAGCACTTAATACTTTATTCTGTCAGGAACTTTACCTCCTGCCTTTGTAGCACCTTTGCACTTGAACTGTACTCTTTTGCAGTTGATGATGTTTTGGATTTCATTTGTTGTATTATGTGCATGATATGTGGTTTAATGTATTTCTGTGTAAATGTGCAACATCAATCTGACAAGGGACTGCAGACGGACACTAGCCGGTGGCTACAATCTGGCATGTTTTCATGTTAATGCTCAGTAATATGCACTGTCCCTGTCTTAAATAAATACATGTATATAAAAAGTGCATACACGTTGTAGCCTACCGCTAATTAGGTTACAGTAAGTTAACCATAATATGTCCTTGAATGTATCACAGCAGGTTAGTAGCCGGGGTAAAAGAACATTTGCTTTGAGTCAAAACTGTTAGCTGTGGCATGTTTTTTGTTCCACCTTGTTATAATACAGATCAGTATATGGAGACACCTGAAAAAAAACATTTGTGTTATACTTTAACTGTTGTAGTGATGCTATAAATGAATGTGAAATGTTGTAAAAGGAGCACAGTTAGCCTACACGATCAGTGGTTCATGTGGACGGGGTGACCTGGGATGGAGTCACACTCCCGACCTGAGTTATTATCCCAGTTCGCCCCTGTAGTCGAGGTACATGCTCTACTAAACCAGGGATTGGGACTTTGAATGAGGTCGGCAAGTGTGTCCTCATGCGATGAAGCAGTAATGTGTTTCATTGATTATAGCTCCCAGGACGAGGGACTTTATCTCTCATTCCTTTTTTAAGTTGCATGTGTTTTTGTTAGTGTGAGCTGTGTTCAGCGATAAAAGAGTTTCTCCGTCCTCTTCTGATGACAGGCAGAAGACAGTGTTGAGATGACTTAAAGCAGCATGGATTTTTTTTTTTTTTTTTAATCCCTGCAGCTCAGCCCCCTGTATTTTGAAGTTTGCTGACCATAAACATCAATAAACAATAGGCTACATTGTGAAATACTAGTTTTTTTTTTTATTATGTTAGCCAATTAAATCTCTTGTAACATAGTCTTGTCCTCAACCAAGTTTTTCACTCTGCCTTGGATAAAACCAGCAGACAGCTGTTTTCACGTATTTAACAGAAACACTGCATATGCCTCAGAGTCATTTGCTTGATGGGTAACATAAAAATCTTGATAAAAGCAGCTTAAAGCGATATAAAATGTGTTGCCATCTGCTTGGAGGTAAATTTACAGACTTTTTGGAATGATGATGAGAAAAATTAGTAGAATCTTCTTGCAATTAAGAACGTATTTAACAGTCTAAAAAACACACGTGTACTTGATGAGTTCCTGTAGCACATGATGCAGCTAAGCTATTGGTAACAACATTTTCTCACCTGTGCATTTCCTGCTGCGAGGGGCCAAAATATCTGCATCCCAAAACTTCCATTCACTGCAAAAAATCCCATTAACAAAATGCTTCTACTCTCACCATTGAGCATAAAATAACTTTTTCATTTAAATCAAGGCACGTTTATTCATAAAGCACCATTGAGACACAAGGCAATTCATAGAGCTGTTCAGAGGCGTACAAACACATTTAAAATGAGACATTTAGAAAACATTAAGATTGCATTTAATAGACAATGAAAAACAAATAAAAGTTAGAAATAATTCATTGATGATTATATGAATTTGCATGCAAAATTATTACACAAAAAGCAAGAAAAGAATCAAAATACTGTTAATAAAAATGAATTTTGAAATGTAAATGAGTGTGTAACGTGCTGTCAAAGTGGGCTGTTGTATTCACGTGTGTCCTATGCAGCAGTGTAATGAATCACTCTGTGCCTTGCTGCTGTGTCAGTGACTCACATCTCTTTGCATTCACCAAGCTTCAGTGTCTGATGTGTTCAGAGACCAATGCGACTACTATTATTACACTGTATGCGTTCAAGAACTTATTATATACGTGTGCATGTGTTGGCATGAGCCTTCAGGAGTCGATGCAGAGCAGGTGGAGGCAACACAGGAGGGCGGGATGTGACTCAGTGTCCAAAGAAACACCACTCACCATTCATTTAGCTATTTTTATTCGAGCGTTGTGTAAAAATATGTGGCTGTGGCTGCATGGAAACGTCAGTCTAAGAAGCTTCCAGTTGAGCAGAAAGTGGGCACTGGTGTGCACTGGTGTGTTGAAGGACAATGGACAAATTGGGGGTGGATCCAATCAGAATCTAAGTTTTTGGATCTCATCTGTCGAGGAGCAGAGTGTTCTCCATGACAAAAATCGCTCATCCCTGAAGACATTTTGTGTCTTTGCAATTCATCTGAGTCACTTCACTGCCTGCCACTCTGCCTTTTCTCTATACACTCATCAACAAACCATGGCCTGCATGTTTTTCTGCTTTAATATCAACTTGGCTCTACCCATCCAGCCTAGCTGCAAAGTAAAACTCAAAAACTCTTTTCTCTTCTGCTGTAAGTTCAAGTGCCCCTTAAATTGTCCAGTCCAGTGAAAGTCATTTCCTTTTCACTCAAGCAGCTTTGGCACAGCTTTTCTTTCAGAATGTTTTTAAAAGCATATAAGTTATGTAATAAATACACATCTTTTAAATGTCAAGGTAAAACTTGTCAGCATGTCAAAATGCAAAATTTGCAACAAATAATATTTTTCTCATCATCACGATCAAAGAATATGGCTGTATCCTCCTTAATAATACAGAACTTCTTGTGTAACAGCGTTATAAGTCAGATGATGTTTGTTTAGCCTTGTCAACAAAAAAGTTTGGGGGTTTTTTTGTCCAAAGTTCTTCTGTACATAGGTGAAGTAATGACTCCTAAAATGTGGAAGTCAGTTAGCATTTTTGCACTTCTGGTTCCCTTCCTACAAAGTCTGTGTGGGTTTTTTTGAATGTTTTTTGATTAAATCCCTTAAGGTCTGTGGTTAACGATAGGCTAAAGATATTTATAAACCCAGTTTTTAAACTTTTCAGGTTTCACATGTCTCTAAAAAGTTGGTTGCTAACAAGTGGCTCAATGAGACTACAGTGTTTGTTGAGGAAGTCTGATGCCATCATGTGAAAAAGGAATAAAATGTAAAATATCTTTGAAAAAGGTCAGGCTTGACCAGGTCACAGGCTAAGAGGAGAGAGTTTCGTGGAAAGGTGAGTGTGCTAAATCAAATCAGAGGCTGAATGCTTCAGGGTGGAGACTTTTAACTCATGTGACCAGAATGTAGTTCATTTAAAGTTTAGGCTTGGCCGACAGGATGAATATATCGCTATTCAGCGATTGGATGGGCCATTGAGGATGCCTTTTTCTTTTACTGGCCAATATTTTGCGTTAATATTCTTTCACATGTATCTTTTGTGTTTTTATTTTGCAGTTGTAATGGTATACCTCTTTGAGAATTAAACTCTGCTAATAGCTCAAGTAAAACTTCAAAGCCTGCACAATGTAATGATCTGCCATGGGTTAATGTTACTACAGAGAGGGGCTTGGCATGTTAGTTACTGTGTTATTTGCGTGAAGAGTTCCTCTTCAACTGCCTGCAGCAACTCTGTGTCTCTGTGGTAAACTTTCCATTATTTTATCTGGTGTTCGTGTAACGTTAACATCACTTCATTAGCTGGTAAGCTAGCTGCAGCTATCAGCTGATAATAATCTTGTAGCATGTTGGGTGATGTGGATGCAGGTTTTATCCCAGAGTTCTTTGCTTGTGTTCATTTATGTTCATTTATGTTGAATCTAATGTGTTCTAATTGATTTAGAGTTCATAATGTGTTTAGTTAAGTTTATGTGTTCTTGTTTTGTTGAAAATCATCTTTTGTTATTATTCCATGACTGAGAGTGGTAGCGTGACCGGTGACTTCCCTTCTGTTCTGTTGTCACATATGGGAGTTGAAAAGTTATTTTAATGAGAATTGTTTTTCTCACGTGAATATATCGCCCATTGCCGATATGTGGGCTGATGATGCCCGATGGGAATTTGTTGTCACATCGTCCAACCCTGCTAACAATCACTTTTACGCTTTGTAAAACACAACAAGATGTTCATCTGTGAAGATCATCATGCTGAACAAAAGTTTCAAGTATCAGAGATGTTTTGTTGAAGTTGTTTGATAGAAAAGACTGGTCACTGAGATCATTTTGAGTAGAAAAGACCCTGATGACAAAGATGACATGTATCCCAGCTCCCTCCCCCAACAGTCAGTTGCGGTCTTTGTTTACAGCCGAACCTGGATATCATTTAGCGAATCCCATTGTTAAAGTAGAGGGAGTTTTAAACCTTATTTTGGGGCAAAGTCACTGAACTTTTTAAGTGTTTATTGTATCAGAATTGACTGCTTATTCTATTCATGTTGTTCTATGTCCCAGTGACCACTGAAAATGAAGTTATAGCTATTTCCACAATCATTTAGATAGGACTCTGGTCTTCTTATCACAAAATAGCTGTCCATGGGCATGCCAAGATGACTGCTGAGTGGCAAGACTTGCTTATAATGGCTTTGCTGTGGCACAACAATTAAGTTCCATTGCCGGTAAAATATCTGCTAATGGGAATTAGTGTCCTTGCAGTTGCACTGACATACACAAGACTCTGACATATAGCGGCAGCCTCTCTCTCATAATTCACTGAGTGCGCAGCATGTATACAGCAATAAAGAGCGGGCTGCTAGTCACCATTTTCCCTTTTAAATCTTATTTTCTGCTCTTTGGTAAGATATGAGAAATAATTGAGAAGTGGATTCAGCCCTGAAAGCATGACTAATGATTCTGTAATGAGCTGTTTGTCACTAAGCTTGATGTAGATGTGCTGAATTTTTTACTGTTGATACAGCAAATGTGAAAAGGGCTTCCTGCTCTTTCCACAGCAGTTAAAATGACCAGGGCACACATTCTAATAGTTACTGAAACTATCTGTATTTTTTCCCCCCAAACTGTCTTTAATTAAAGAGTGAATTCTTTCAATTATGCATTTGGCAAATTGTGAAGTCAGTCCTTATGTCCCTGCTCACATTAGAGCAAAACAGAAAGTCTTTTTGTCACAATACTGAGACGTAGTCGCTCTGTCAGCTGCTACCCAGCATCATTCACTCCCATTTCTCTCCCGCTTTCGCTCAACTCCAACTTCCTTCATTTTGGCTCTGATTGCTAGGGAATGTTGGGACCTGCACCTCTCATTTTGCACTAATTAGTAGGACAGCTGTCAGTATAGGTTATTGCCATCCCCATCCACCTCCTCAGTCTTCAACTAATGGCTCTCCCTTTCCCCATTTTCTCTCTCTAATGGCCTACTTGCCTCTCATGGTCTCTCCCTGTCTCCAGGCAATGTGAGATCTGCACCCACAACCTGACCAGTGGAGGCCTTTTAATGGGCTCATTTTATAGCATGATTGCTTTGCGTTGCATGCCTTGCCGTCAATCTTGCAATGTAATCACACTTAACCCTGATATATAAAAAGAAAGGCAGATGGCCACTGCTTCTTTCATTACATTTTCCATGATCATGCACACGATGTGTTGAATAAAATGATGACAAGTCTGTCTGTAAATGGACTGAGTATGTATGGCTTTGTCTAGTCTTTCGACCACTCAGAGTGCTCGGCATTACATAGCTGCATTCATCTATTCATGCACATTTATTCACTAATGGCAGGGTAGTTCCAGCCTGCTCATCAATGTCTCATACACGCATATTAACACACAAATGGATCAGCAATCAGGATCAATTTGGGTCTTGGTATCATGCCCAAGAACACTTTGATTTGCAGACTAGAGGAACCACTGACCTTCTAAACCCTGATTTATTCTTCTGCATCGAATGCATAGCCCCGGCGTAGGCGTGAGCCCTATGACGTAGCCTACGCCGTAGCCTACGCCATAGCTCAACATGCACCTCCTCAAAAATGTAACTACATGTTGAAATGATGCAATCCACAAGCACTGTGATTGGTCCGCTTATTGGATGCGCATTTCCTCCTACCCATTTCCTGCTTCTTCTTCTACTTGTGTACTCCATACATTTCCTACATGTTGTGAACATGGACAAGGTTGAGGTGCGATTGATTGAAGAAGTCTGGAAATATGCACGTTTATACGACTCTTTGTTGCCACATTACAAAGACTACCAGATGGCCACAAATTCGTGGCAAGAAATTGCCATTTGGCGGGGTAACTGCACAGCAATGCGGACATGCTGACGCACAAGAATAAATGCTTTCAACGCGTAGGCCATGAGCGTACCTTACGGCGTGGGGCTACGTGTGCAGCCGATACAGAAGCATAAATCAGGCTTAATAAGTGGGCAGCCTGCTGTACTCACTAATTCACAGCTGTGTAGTGTGTAAATTCTTTGATGTGGGTCCTTTTTTGTCTTAATGTGACTCATGTGCACTTCAGAGAACTGTGTAAAGGATCCTGGCTTTTATATTAGTTTATCATACCTGCATACTTAAGGGTATGCTTAGAAGTCTTGCTTGTATTCATGCAGTTGCAGTAAGATAACCTCAGAGTGATCCAGATTGTAAACTTTAGTCTTGTCTTCTGACCTTATGTAATCTCTTTTTAACTGATTTTAAAAAGACTTTCTCTTTAATCTGTTTTTATTTGAGGGAGGGAAGTTTCACATGCAACACACTGCAACCTTGATTTAAAAAATAAATAAATAAAGAAAGAAACTGAAAAAAAAAGTTACATTGTATATTGTTTTGCAACAAAAATATGACAGCATAATGTAGTTACTGTTCAGCTTCAGATATATGCCATTAAAAGAGAATCTCTAGAACAAACTTCATTATTTTAATGCACTTTGTGCTAAAGGTGGTTGCCTTGCAGCAATGGATTTGGTAATGTTCGCAGTAGGAGGTTCATGGAACAGAGTGTGGGCTGGTAAAGAATCTGGTTGAGGAAAATCATTCCTTAACAAACAAATAATAAATCGCATTGCCCAACAACTAATGTATTTGGAAAAATGGCTCCTTACTGGAAATGTTAAATGGTGACTTTAACCTTACATTACCCACAAGTCAAAACATAATAAGTATCATCATTTATCATCATAATCATCATCTTACAGTGAATACCACAAAGGTTCTTCAATGCATGCTCTTCAACATTTTCAAATCCTTATGCGAAATCTTTAATTGGTAACAATTAGGTAAGAAAAAAAAAACTCCACTGGGCAACTTACAGTTACGTGTCTCTGTGTTCATATTATAAGAAACGAGCACAGATTCGCAATAACTAGCAGTATACAACAAATGGTTGATGAGTAATGGAGGGGGGTGGGGCTAAAGTGTAGGGGTGGGATAAGCCATGACCAGTTTTAGGTGTGTGTGTGTGTGTGTGTGTGTGTGTGTGTGTATTTTTACAAAGTTT
>JAQLOL010000019.1:29586077-29603710 GCA_029783665.1 Naso thynnoides | reverse complement strand
ATTAAATTTAGCACTTGTCCTGACTGTTTGTTGAACATACATATTCCTTTTAGATTATTTTCCCTCATTTGAAACACATTTTGGAATTTTGTTTGGTAACTGCTGATTTTTTTTTTTTTTTTTTGGTTTGTATGTGATTTGGATAGTTTTGAAGTTTACCCGATCCTTAATTTTCAGTGTTTTCAGGTTGATGAAGAGTAGGTTTGTTTTTTTCCCTGTATGTGCTTTTATTTACAATTCTTACAGCTCTTTTTTGAAGGATAAAGATTGGATTTGTGTTTGTTTCGTACGTGTTTCCCCACACTTTTTACACAGTATGAGATATATGAGAACATGAAGGAACAGTACAAGGTATATAGTAATGGTTGATTTAGGACATCTTTGACTTAATATAATGTTGCTATTGTCTGTAATATCTTTGCTCTGATATAATTTATGCGTGGCTTCCAGCATAGCTGAAACGTGAACATAAGACCTGCACAAAGTTATAAGTGACAGGAGGTCAATTTCTTCACAACATGCTGAACTTTATGTGATTATTTCACCTCAAAGTCATTTAAAGGTGTTTAAACTCACCGAAAGTACAAAGTACAGTCCTTCGCACCTCTGAAGCTGTAGTTTTGGACTAAGAAATGGCTGCATGACAGGAGGTGTGTGCTGGCAGAGAGATGGAGACGCGTCATCTCTCCCTCTGCTCCAGCTGACCTGCTGCGAACTGACTCAGCCTGGACACACTGGCCCCAGCAGGACCGCTGCCATTGGGGAAATGACTACCACCCAAGCGTTATCAAACTGGTTGTGCTTTTGTGCAGCTAGACTTTATTGATCATTGGAAGGGATTTTTTTCCTTGCCTTGCCTCACTCAGTCAGTATTATTTAAATCATTAGGGTTTTGACTTTCCCTTTACACACCCTCCTATTTTTTGCAGTTTGTTTTTATATCGGTAATGTTTATGGTATTAACTGTCCATACTGTGAGGGATGAGACATGTAAATGAATGTCCACAGGCTGATTTCACTTTAAAACTTAAATGCTCTTCCATTCTTTCATGTTGGTAATTTAAAAAGTTTCTCAACTTTCTAACTTGCGTCCAGTTGTCTGCTGTCATCAACAACTTTGCCTTTTTGTCGTCTAAAATGAAGCTGGATGTGTTTGTCGGTGGCTTTGACTGATGCCCACAGTTTAAAAGTCTTTTTTTTAAACGCATCCTGAATGCTAACAGTACTTTTCAAAGGTTGCCTTTTCTCAGGAAGTGACATGATGATGAATGACAACAGAGCGGGCACAGAACACACCTTTAAGAAGAGTTTGCTTCCTGCGGCCTTGATGGCTCCACTTAAGGTGTTTTATAGTAGTGGTGTGAGGTGAAGATGGAACAAGCAGGCAGCTGCTGTTTGTATCAACCTCTGGAGAGAGTCGGAGCCCACAGGAGGCTGGAGCTCCTCCCTCAGGTCAAGGTGGTTAATGTTGGGAAATGACTCAGGTTCTCCACTCACATTTACATTTACACACACACACACACACACACACACACACACATAAATTGAAATGGACTCTCCTAGGTGTGTACCTCATACATATGAATCTGGCTCGTGCCACTTGAATTTAATAAGCCTGGCTGTCGTGAATGTAAATGAACAGCTTTTCTAAAGCCTCTAGATACAATGGGGATTTATCTCAAATTACAGCTACTAGCAGGTAAGTGTAAACACTTGTCCCACCTGACTGTCGCCACTCTCTTTCTCATTTTTTCCTCATTTGATTCAGCCCTTCGCCTCCAAAATTATACCACACCCCCCTCCTCTCCTGCTGGAGCTCTGATTTCAAACGATGCCCTTCCATCTCTGCAAGCCTGTCACTAACACCATTATGCCATTCAGATATCACCTGATATCATCGGGATAACACTGCTGAATCTCTCTGCATTCAGACGCTCTTATCTGATTACAAGCAAATTGAATAAACCTACCAGCTCTGCTGTCACACTGCAATTCAAGCTCATCATGATCCAGGAAGCCGAAACGTGGCAAACAATGAGCAAGCGGTAATGTGACATAACTGTGAACATAAACCCTGAGGATCAAAAATGACAGCCCCAAGTGATAAATATATACATGCAATTAGAAGAATTGTATGGACAATTTTTAATTTTTTTTTGGTTTGTAAGTATGTATCTGAGTTGTATACTTAAAATTCTAACATTAAAATTTCCAAAATAACAAATACTGATTGTTTGTAAAGGCCAGGCAAAATTATTTATATGTTTGATTACCTGTAGTATGATGTCTTACATTCACTGTGGGGGAATGATTGTACAAAGACATCCAGTCATCCCCTAATCTCTGCTCTGATTTTTAGTTTCTGACAACAGAAATATTTATTTATTTATTTATTTTTATTGACAGCTTAAATGAACTAAATGATTTTGGAAAAGCACAGCTGATTGCTGAGCTGATGATTTGGGCTAGTGGGTTGGACGTGTCCAACGACCCCAAAGAGTCAGTTTTTCATTTCACATGAACACAGCCTACATTTCAAGAAATAAAATGATCAGAAAATGAGATAAAAGCCTGGAAGGCCTTTAATGTAACATATCAGAGCTGAACTATTGATGTTTATTGACAAAAGCTTAACAGAACAGACTAGAAATGTGTAATGAATGGAACCTTTTTTTCCACTAGAAAGGGAAAACTCAAAACAGCAAGGTAAAAAATGTGACGTACTGATTTGATTGAGACAGCTCAGAAATATTTTTGAACTTTTTGAGGCTATGTTAGAAGTAAACAGTTTTGTCAGCTATTTTCAACAGGATCCGAAAATAAAATTTCTTCCTTAATAAAAAGTTTTACTCTTTTTAAAAAAAAAATTATGATTATTATTTATTAGTTATTCTGAGCTGGTTTCTTTCTACATTTGATTAAAAAATAGTGATATATATATAGTTTTAATGCATTTGAACCAGCAGCAGCTGTGGCCAGAGGCAGTGTATTTTCTGGTTTTCAGTCTGTCTGTCTGTCCCGTCCATTCTTGCATAGCGACATCTCAACATCACCTTCAGAGAATTTCTTCCCATTCAGCAAAAAATGTCCATGTGGACACAAGCATGAAGTAAATTGCTTTTGGTGGTCAAAGGTCAAGGTCACTGTTATGTCATAAAACCGGTTTTTATCTAAACACAATTATTTGGACTGATAATGCAAATGCGACATAGTTTGCAATAGTAAAGAGAATTTTTACATCATTATTTTCATTTTTCTTTCTTTCTTTCTTATGGATCTGTACCAAATGAAGATGTTTTCTCAAGTCTCTAGAATATAATGTGAAGGCCAGGACAACTCTGCAACATTAATATTTGAATTGAACTTGTATTTTGACACACACATTTCTCCTTAAACATGATTGCGCCTCCATGCAATTTGAAAATTGCAATCAGCCATAATGGTATTTTAATTATTTTTCGATTAATTGTGCAGCCCTAGTATTTGGCCATAACTTAAGAAGTTAAGAATGACAAAATTTCACACAAATGTCTGATGGCATTAAGTGATGTCATTTAACGTACTGTGGATGGAATGTAAACTGCAACTTAGTTGGCTGGCAGAGGCATACAGCCATGATGGGGTTATTCTCAATACATTTTTAATTAATCACCATCTTAGATTGGTATTTGGCTGTTTAAATTCTGGAATGAGACTTTTTTTAAATTCAGTGGACTGTTCCTTCATTCCCGACACTGTTGCAATTCGAGGCTCTTGGTCTTGTTGTGTTTCTTTTGCCTGTAGTTGGAAGTTTTTCTAGAAGCTGAGGTTAAAATATGGCTTCTCCTGTGACTCAAAGCCATTTGAAGGGAGGCAGGCTGTTTGGTAAAAGGCATGCTAGTTATGTAACAGAAGGGCCTTGGCGAGTGTGATTGTGATTCAGATTGGTCTAACCGGGTGCTTTTCGGTTGCATAACTAGTTGACACCTCTGTGTCTCCTTTATCCACACACACAAAAACACTTTATTGAACAACTGACGGAACACAAACAATGCACTTGGTCTCCGTCTCCTACTGTTACTCCTTTAAAGTTACTTCAGCATGTTTTTCACACGGCACGCACGAACAGACTATCACGCTGACTTCACACTTATAAAATCACTGCGACTGGTGAAGTATGATCTGAAGTAAGCAACAGGTGGCGGAGAAGACAAGCTGACAGCAGTGAGCAACAGAAGCAACAGAACACCTCATACTCAGCATTTTGTTTTTTTTTTAGTTTGTTTATGTGTAAAATATCTGCTTCTAGTGTCTGATTGCAATTTGCATTTAAAAGGCTCTTCTGTGCCCGATTTGTACAACAGCATGCTACTGTACTGTGTCATATTTTTTACCCTCACTACTATCAACGGCTTTTTTAAAGTTCACACTCAAAGGTGTTAAACCTCGTAAAGGTTCGCTTGTTTACTCACAAATTACGATTACTTTTATAGCTTTTGTATTTCCGATAAGCCCATAAATGAGTTTTCAGCTAAAAATGTCATCTTTCAAAAACGTTTGCAACCTTTAACAGCTCAACGCCTTTATTGAATCCGATCCTGGATCACGGCAAATAAAATGTCTATCAGGTCTGCCAACTCTTGAGTCACTTCTTGACTGATTCAGATCCTTATTTTTAGGGCTGCTCAACAGAATGCACAAAAGATATTTGTCCTTCCACACAAAATGTCTCATTTTCAACTGCAAATTTTTCTCTCAAATAGAAGAAAAAGTATCAGTGTTTCTTTTTTTCTTTTTCTTTTTTTTTAGTTGGGCCTCAGCGTTACGGCTCTGTATTGATAAGAATCTGTTAATATGATACGTGTCTTGATACAGATACATACAGTATACAGCATGACAATATATTGCAATACTGTAAACTGGGCAATATATTGAAATTTTTTAAAATTTTATTTTAGGATAACTGTCATAGTATAAGCAAGACAATATTCTTAAAATCTTAGTGTAATATTCTTATTTATTTATTTTCTTTTGTGCAATTAGAACATCATACCAACAGTTTTTGTGCAGTTGCTGTCGAGGTTTTAAAAATCTGAAGTGAACCACTGCCATGAATCTTTGCAAGAAAACTATTAATTAAGAATCAATTCAGTGTTTTTGAGAATCAATACATTATTGCAAAACATAATATAGTGATATTTTCTTATACCCCTACTCAACGTATTAAATCAGATTAAGAGTAACCGGGACTGAATACCGAGCTTTGTTACATTTATGGTGCCTACCGAATTGCTTTAGCACTATTGAGTTTTGTAAGTTGTCTTGTCATTCAGTAACAATATTTGATACCTGAGCCAATTTATGCCATTATTATGTGGCAAGTTTGGGCACTTAATCGGCCGTCATTTACCCCATGTACTCATTTACAGAAATGGCTCTTTGGGCAGATATCGACCATACTGTAACTTAACATACACTTTATGTACATACCTATCAAACTAGGGCCTGGTGATAAAAAGATATTATAACATTGTCGAGATGTGACACTATATATCATCTTGGATATTGGATATTGTTACATCGTGGTATGGAATAAATGGTGTTTTCTCCTGGATTTGAAGGCTGCTTTGCAGTGAAGTTACGTAATTTTCTCAACTTATCAGACAGTTATGCTTGTTTTAATTCTTGCCTTTACCCACTTAGTCAATACATCAAATTACAAATAGTTACTGATCAAAAATGGAATTTTGTTAATTTTTTTTTAAAGTACTTAAAGTCATCCCAACAATATTATTGTCACACCAGAGGGAATTCGGTCAAAAGATTATAATGTTCCATTATGCCTCCCAGTGCCATTAATGAAGTGTTTCTGAGGAGATTTCAAAATATTGCGATAAATATTGTGTCTCGAGATATAAAATGTCAAGATATAGCCTAAGGCTATTGTGCTATAATTTTCAGGCAACTTTAAAGAGTTGCATGAAGAGGACAGTGCTGTAATGAAATTAGTATTTCCTTACTGAGGGACTGATGAATCTGCTTCATCTTTTTCCCTGCTCACTTTGTCTTTATGTAGGCTGTGTTTTAGATCAAAGACATGGTTTATCATCTTTTCCTTATTATGGCTGAACAGACAGTGAGTGCTACAGTAAGAAACACCAAATATACATCACAACACAGACAGTCGAAGTTAGCATCAACTTAAAACTGCAGGGTTAAATAATTAACAACACTTATTTATTTTTACATTGAGAAAGTTGTTCATATTTTGTGTCCTAATCCGTTTTGCAGTTTTCTGGAGTTTTAAATGTCAGTGCAGTACTATGAAATGAGGCTTGAGACTGCTCTCTCCTGTATTGTTCCATATTTCATTGAATTTCTCATGTTTTCAGCAAGAAAATTTCTCCTGTGCCTCTTAGCTGCATTCAGGTTAGCTTGACATGTCAAGCAGTTCACCTAACGCACCACTTTATCGACACTACATGTCACACCGCACCTCTCAGCTTAAAAATGTTGTAAAAATAAAAATCCAACCTATTTTGCTTATGTCACAGCGTATTTATCTTGATCGTGACCTAAGGAAACGTGTGCTTTATTGTCATCAAATGCAGTCTGTTTTTCTTTACTTGTTATTTACAGCTGTCCACGATAGATAGGTGTCTAATTAAAATAAACCACTGTAGGTCTTGTTATGTAATTTACTGTTGGATCACCATGACACTGTGCCCTCAGTCCCTCTCTAATACACAGCTCTGTGACTCACACAACGTAAAGAAATGCATCATGCAAACCAGCATCTCGACCCCTTTCAGGGTCTTCTACATCTCAGTGTATTCTTACAGGCATTTCTCTTTCCCCATAGTATTGTTTGCTGTGTGTTGTTTGCTGTGTGTTGTATTCATTTAAATCCCACTGATACCAGCAGCTATTACATCATCTACCATGATGAATAAGGGTGTAATACTTGGTCCTCACTTCTTGTAGCATCTCAGAGTATTTGCAGGCATGATAGGTTGTGTGTATATAAATGTATTGTACAACATCTGCCATACATACATCTGTAGCACCTTTGCTACCTAAGAAAAAGAGACAAATGTTATTGTGGTGTTGGAAAACAAAGTTTGGGTGATATGATGCAGTTCCTACTCATGTCCAAGTGTCAATATAATGTCAGAAACGTGAACTGTAGATGTAACATAATAATGCAGACATCTCCCTCTCTTCTTTGCTGTTTCTCAGGCTCGTTACAAGCAGAGTCTGGACCCCACGGTGGACGAGGTGAAGAAGCTGTGCACGTCACTGAGACGTAACGCCAAAGAGGAGCGAGTCCTCTTCCACTACAACGGCCATGGGGTGCCACGGCCCACCGTCAACGGAGAGATCTGGGTCTTTAATAAGGTACCACACACACACACGCACGAGATACATGCCCTCCCATTCACAAACACATGCACTTCTATTAGTTTACTGCAGCAAGGTCCAAGGAGAACTTCATTTTTTGTGAGAATTCACAGGTTCTTTTTAAGAGCGCATCAAAAATGCAATTACAGCGTGATCAAGGACATATTCAGAGAGCTTCAACATGCAGTTGTCCAATTCTATTCACATTCTTATCACCATTTGTGATATATCCGCTGCTCTTATTGAACTGTAGAGGTCATTTGGAGGCGTAGTGTGTACAAGGCTCGTCAAAGACTCTGCATCCTAGAAATCATTGTCATTATTTGAAAGTGTTTATGTATTACCTGATTTAATTAAGCCGGATGTGGGCATCTGTCAAACTGTAGAGTTATATAAGTTGAATAATACGCTCATGGTTTCTGAAGGCTTAAAAATATTTAATAAGTACCATTGTGCATAATTAATCCTGAAGCAGCTGGGAGGATCTTTCATTTATGTTTATTCTGGCGCCACCTGTGGACAAAAGCAGTATGAGCACCACCGCCTCAGTCAGGAAGATTGTGATATTGGTCTTGATAGTATTTTATTTTTTAACACAGCATTTTGCAGAATACATAGAGATGAGGTGATGTATCTGTTTGTGTCTGTAAGATGAAGGTGAAACAAACACCAAGGTTACATGTGATCCTACACATGCTTACAGGTTCAGCCGCTCGATGACAGTAGGTAATTTTGTTGAGCTACATCTAAAGTAATATTATGTCTTCATGATAAAAAGCTAACAGCAAGATATAGCTCAGTAGCAGGGCCAACATGCAGTGTCTGTTATAGGACCGTTTTTCTGCTTTCACTGTTGTACCACCGGACTGCAGAGCAGCTTCTTTACTCGGGCTGAAAGACTCCTCAATTCATCCGCAGCACTATGACATAAAAAATTGTTTTAATTTTCAGAATCCAACCCAGTGGCAGACATTAAAAACGATACAGTTGTAGAAGTAGCCAGTGTTCTCTGGCTGATGGTGTGGTTTGCTTGTGAAAGTCACATAGAGACACCAGTGTAAAATTGAAATGTGTTTATAACCAGTTCAAACTTCTTTGTAGTTTGTTTAGAAAGAGTAAACGATCACAACAATCATGTAATACAACATCTGTAGAGGTTTTTCCATGTTCTGTCTGCCGGTTTGCCAACATTTTTTTTTCTCTTTCTCTCTCTCTAACTTTAAATCAGCAACACAGAAGAGTTTTGATAATTGAGAGATAGAAGATAAAGTAAAGGTGGAATACAGGAGCGGTTTGATATATGATTTTACACAAACGATCCACAGAGTCTGAATGCTGTTTGTAAGTTGTGTGTCTGTTATGATTGAAATGATACTAGGACACGGGGCTGGGTATCGTTAAGAAAAATTTGATACTGGGACTAAAACTGATACATAGACTTTGATACCGGTTCCTGAATGATACTTTTTCAATACCAATTTTATCTAGAGATTGGGGATTAAAAACATCACAAATGATTTTGTCACAAAAGTAGCAACTACTACTTTTTGGGGTTCAGCTCAACTTTGGCTTGGGCTTGCAGGTGAAACGGTCAAAATGCAGGTAAGGCAGTCTCGTAAAAGGGGCCGAAAGGTACAAAATAACCCACCAAACATGAAAGAATTCATCATAACTTACTTGGATGCACAGTCGAGCTCATCTGTGGTGCAGTGACTTGCAAATCAGGCACAAAGTCTTGAATTGTTTGTCGGCTTGTCCTACTTCCAAGCACCCTCTGTGATGCAGCGCTGCTGTCTGGGCTTTGCTGTCGTCTGCATGTCCCCAGTACGCCCTGGGGCCTTATGTTCTTTTCTCCCTCTCAGTTCCTCCTCATATTACTCCTTATATTTATTCCTTTGCCTCTAAATTAAGCTGCTCTGTCGTCTGCTCCTGTAACAGGAGCTCAGAAAGAGATTTTGCTGGAGGCATTGATGAGGGAAATGGTATAGAACCAAATTTTACACTCAATATAGGGCTTTCAGTTTTATAATACTGTGATTATTAGACTGATAACTCCCTCTGCTCCCACCATCCTGTCTTTTCTCTCCCAGTCTCTGTCATTATAGTATTCTCTTTCAATTTTTTTACCTCGCTCACACTCCTCGTCAAACAGATGACAAGTTAATAATTAAACCGAAATCTATAACAGTGAGTTATCAGCAATAACATGATGCACTGTCTTTCTAATCCCTGCTCTGACGTGTCCTTTCTCATCTGTCTCTCTCTTTTTTTGTCTTTCAGAACTACACCCAGTACATCCCGCTATCCATATACGACCTGCAGACGTGGATGGGCAGCCCGTCCATTTTTGTCTACGATTGCTCCAACGCGGGAATCATTGTCAAGTCGTTTAAGCAGTTCGCCCTGCAGAGAGAGCAGGAGCTGGAGGTGGGCAGCTGCACTGACAAACACACTTGTGGTTTACGATATTTCACAACATGGGGGCCATGAATTAGTAGTCGAGTTGTCATGCAAACAGTCACAGTTGGTGCACAGGCAACTGGGGCAAAATTTACCATGTGTATTTGAGTTATCAGTGGCAAAGTGGGTGATATGTCATACACAGTCATGGTGCAAAATCCCTCACACATTTTTACGCACACATGTACTGTTTTGTTGTACTTATTAGGGGAACACAAGTATGTTGACTGATGATTGGTTGCCTTGAATCTCCTTTCTGAAAAATCCAGGATGTCCTCAGTGCTGCAATCAAATGGGCAGCTGGCTTTAAATCATTGAGTTTTTGCTTTAGACTAGAGAGTACATAACAACCTAACACACTCACACACACACACACACACACACACACACACACACACACACACACACTCCGCGCAGAAACACAACCGTACCAGCCTCAGTCCTTTCACTGCTTCATCTTTTTATTACGTTTTCTCTCTCCCGGCTACGGCATGTTATGTGAATCCTTAATGAGATGGCGCTGTCATTCATCTCAATTATTCATGGAGAGGCTTCAGTCTGACTGTAGATTAGCTGGAAAATGAGCGAGGGGGAAGGAGAGAGAGGCACAGGAGGAACAGTACTGCGCAGAGAACTGGGAGGCAGAGCGAGAGTAAAGCAGGGCTGCTGTGAACGCTGCGTTGCCAGTTAATGTAAAGGTGAAGGCAGCAAGCAAACTGCTGAGTTGCAGCAGTGTTTGACAGAACTCATCAAGTGTCTCTGCCACTCAGCCTTTCCTCTTTTCTGTTTAAGTTTGCAGAGGTCATGTACAGGCTGCACTGTCACAAGTAAAGTCAGTTCTCTCATTTTAAAAAAGATTCTTTTTTTTCTTTCAGGCACCATGAGTAGTTAATTGTTCCTTTATGCTTTGTGTTTTGAGTTGGTTCGTTGTAGTTATTTGACAAATCAAATCCGTGTTTCGCGTGGGACTGAGACCTAGCAGAGGGGAGTTTGGGGTCCGCAAGGATGTTTTGACAATTCACAACTGCGCCCTGCTGGAATGTTTCAAATGTGTATGTGTATATCTGCCAGTGGCTCTTAAGGCCTCAGTATAAACTACATTTTGCACGGTGATGAACAGCGAAAAAATGTCTGTCTCGTTACATAATGAACTTTCTCCAGATTTAGGAAAATCCTGTTTCATTGAACAAAAGTATATAGCCAAAAATAAAACCATAACAAATTAAAAGGATGTACAGTAATTTTACGTGACTGAATACTCTCTCCTTAAGGTCTGCCTCCAGCCCATAACACTCCACTCCAATATCACCTGCTTTTTAATAAGCTCCTAATCCTAGGTGATTTGACAAATCAGCTATAAGTTTATCAACTACTGAGTGATCCTTTACATCCAGTAGGTGTTAGCTATACAGCCTTCAATTATTCATTCTTAGCTATTCTTTTTGTCTAAAATTAGGTAACCTGCATCAACAGTTAAGTATTAACAAGCACTTTTATAATACTTCCAGTTCAACAGCATGTTCAGTGACAGAATAGCTTATATTTTAAGCTATCTTTTATGAGTAAAATAAATAGAGGGGAAACACTGTAGACAATCTCTCTTTTCCTCATTTTTTACTTGACATAACATTTTCTCTTCTTTGTGCAAGTTTTTTTTTCCTTTAGGCAAACTTTTATTAGTCCATATCTGTGTTTAAATTAAAGTCTCTCCAAAAGCTAAACAGTTTAGTTTCTTTTTAGAAAAAGCATCTCATGGATGCAGAGCACCCCACTTGATCATTTTTGGAGACAATATTTTCCTTTCTCTTTGCCGGACATACTTTATACTCCAAAGGCATCAGCTGCGTTGTTGCACAACAAGTATTTAGCTTAAGATATTGGTAGGGAAATAAACAGCGGAAGTCCACCAGGTAAGTGCAGAAGAAGTTGCATGACATCCATAAGCAGTTTCACCTCTTCATCTGAGCGCTTGACCCTTTCACTCACTCACACAGGAAGTGTAAAATGGGGAGGCATAATGGAGAATAAGATGAGTGACGATGGCTTCCTGAAACTTTTTAATCACGCAGGATATGATCCAAGCCAAGGGGGGTCCTCCACATTAACCACATGCTTCTGTAATGGCAAACCTGTGTCGTGACACCGTGCATGCACATGGGTGGTCCCAAGAGGAATCGTGCGACAGTGACACGCACACGCACACACACACACACACACACTCACTTTGTCAGCCATTTCTAACTGCTTACAGTTGACAGATGCACGGTGCAACTGTTTGACATCGCACGACAGGCCTGATCTCACCAGGGACTGTTTTATTTGGAGATGCAGTGAAGCAGATGAAGACAAGAGCATGGAGGGAACGGGTGGAGGGAGGAGGAGGAGGAGGAGGAGGAGGTGTTTTATCACTCCTCCTCCACGGCACCATATCAGCCTCCAGTCCAGTCAGTCAGTCAGTCAGGCTTTTTCTGCTCTGAGTGCTCTATTATAGGGCCACCTGCTTCCTTTTAAATATATCATCACTTCCTGCCTGCACTCAGCAAACATACTCACTGCATTAGCCGCAAAAGAGGCGTGTGTGTGTGTGTGTATGTGTGTGTGTGTGTTCCAGGTTAGGTGTTTCTCTTGCTTGAGTTTCCAGGATGCTCACATTTTGCCTCCACTAACTCCCTCTATCATTTTTATGAATAATTAATGCACAGTTATAAAATGTATTACTGGACTGTAGCTGCATTTTGGTCGCCCCATGTGCACATGCATGACTTCGTCCTTTTGTTGTGATTGTGTGATTTAATATCTGAAATCCACCGTCTGGGCAGGATTAGTCTCATGAATTGTCACTTTTAAATAAATAAATAAATAAATAAATAAATAAATTTTCAGGATTGAAATTGTTCCCTCATATCCCCAGCGATTGAGAGAGAAAGAAAAGCTGTCATGGTGATTTTCATGGTAATTTGTAAGATTACAATATGCTAATGTGATAATTACAGTGGATGCTTGGCATTAAGCAGCCTCTGCTGGCAATGTTGTCGTATTTACCGTTAGGATTACTGCGGCACGCCGTCAGGCACCACATTTCTTTCAAGAGACAATGTTCTTCCGAGTATGACACAACGAGAGGCTTTAGAAATGCGCTCTGCTTTGTTTGTGATGTCTGTCACTGTGAACAAGTCGACATTTTCCTCATTAAAGACAGAGAAGAGGAATTATGTTACAAGAAGACTGGCACAGATCCATGCACACAGCAACAATCCGGCTCCCACACACGCCTGCGAGCATTTCAAAGAGAAATAAAATATGCATGTTGATAGAAAAAGAGACACATGCACGGTTACAAACAGTATCATACTCCCCCCATTAATTAAGACTATTCTTCTGTATTTTTAATATCTTGATTTATTCGTGTGTGTGCAGATGTCCTTATAGAGAAGTACTGTAAATATTGAGATCTGAGCTCCAGCGGCTGCTGCCTTTTTTCGCACCACATATTATAGAGGCAGCTAATGAGTTATTGGACTAAGAGAGCAGGAAGGCAGTGCGGTATATACAGGGGTGAGGAAGCATTACATAAATCTACAGTGCTTCATCACACAGCTTTTTTGCTGTTTGATTAGCTTAACTTGAAGCTGGCTCGAACATTTGCATCAGGTCATGGCAGTTTTCTTAAAAAAACAAATTGTGCTGTAGTTTTTGTCACTTTCTTTGAGTTAATTTGCCTGTGTGTTTGTCGTAGCCTGCTGTATCATTTGTTCTATTTGTTTTCTTGTCTCATCCTCTAATTGACTGGGCTCACCCTCTGGATGCATAAACAGCAGCATGTCCCCACGGTACTTGAAGGTAGGGAAGGTTTACCCCAACTTGCATCAGATGATGAGGTACACACGGCAAGCTGGAGGCCCAAAGAGTAGTTTAGAATTCAGGACCTGTGGTGATTTATGCTGTGTTTCACGTTGTCTGTAAAGTGTTTGTAGTGCTTGTGTGTATGTTTAGGGCTTTAGGTGTGTTCTAATACTCAGTGCGAGACAGTTTGAAGATTTCTCACACTCCCTCCTCCGTCTCAGCCTTCATGCCTGTAGCCCTGACAGTGTTTGCAAACACAGAAAGAGTTTTAGCACTTGAAGCAACATTTACCGCCACAGTAAACAGCTGTTCAGGGTGTCTGCAGCCCTTCACCAGGTCTTACAGTACCACTTCGCAATTTATACCGATGAGCTTATCGACAGTGAGCAAGGAGAGCTGTGCCGTTTATGATCACAGCCTATTTATTCATTGCAGAAAAAATGTTTGAGATCAAACTGAAATTGGCACATTGCTACTGTTGGAAGGAGCGCTATTGGTAGGAATGAGTAATGAAAACTGGTTCTGCATTGGAACCAATCAGCAACCTCTAGGGCTGTAAAATGAAGCCAACATGGAAGAGCCAGAAACTGCATTTACTCGAATGGCAACTTGAGTTGGCACTAATAGTGAGTCGATCCCCAAAGCCCAACTTTACAGCAGAAGTAAGATGTTTCCTGCCTGGAACAAAACACGGTTTTGGTCACTATTGCTAAATTACCCATCCATGAAAACTGTACAAGGAGTGAAGTTTTATGAAACTCACTGTTTCAAATTAGAAGAAGGCTTGAAGTTATATATAATTAAGGGTGTGGCTGTTTTGAATGGCAGTAACTTCTAGCTGTTGCTAGCATCACACAGTCATTATTAGCAAAGCACATCCCCCCCAGCTCCACCCTCTCCCCCAGGTGTGGCCACATTTGGCTGCAAAACAACACAAAATGTCGACGGCCATAATGCCAACTGCGAGGCTTCAAAACCAGTAAATGATGTCACAGTTATGGGTGTGCATTTTCAGTATTTCCTATAATTGATTTCTCTCATTACCTAATTAAGAAGTCCGTGTCTGACTGGAAACACCGGCGTAACCACTGTTTAGCCTCGTAAGTACTCAGCTGTTTCAACAATTGAAACAACAGTAATAGCCTCCTTGTCGACACGCTGCAAATTAGGCTTCAGTTCCACTGCACTTTCATACATCTTTTCCACTCTTGTAGCTTTTGTTCGCCATGATGGTGGCTTGTTAGTTACTGCAGCCACCATCATGCCATCAGCAGCCTTCTGCCTCCGCAAAGCGTATGAGAGCATATCTCCAGTTACCATTGTCGAAATTAGCAGGCTGATGTCCTCCACTCTAGCATTGTCACATCGACCTTTTCCAACAGGGCTAACTGTTAGCAAATGATGTGACGTGAGACTGCCTGCTGTCTGTCTCCGCTGGTTTTTCCTTGTGCTGAAGTGTATGTGTTTGAACATCAAACTGGTATTTCTATGATTTGCAACTTTGTAGCGACATATCTTCAAGTTATTGTCGTCATTTTTGTCTAAGTATTTCCACACATCACTTTCCCGGCTCACAGCTGACATGATGCGTGTAACAGCAGCTGAGCTGAACTGTTGTAGCCCAGAACATTGTGCGCGCATGTGTACGAGTAGTGAAATGTTACTCGATTGGTGAGTATTTGCTTAATCATACACATCTCTTGTCAGATTGCTTTCTGTGAATAGAATGTTTTCAAATTTGCTAACTTAAAAATTGTGATAGGATTTTTTTTTTTAACTCTAAAGCAGGCAACATCAAATTTAAAAAATAAAATCCCAATGATAAAGTAACCCCAAAATGTTGGTTGCTGCGGGGCAGCGAAGCCTGCAAATGAAATGCTTTGGTTGCATACTGCTGGCAAAGCACAGAGGAGAAGAAGGCATACTTAATCAGTCCCTCCAGGGGAAAATTCATAGTTTTCACTCCTGTTACTGTTTTCACACTCATGCACAAGTAACCCCCACACACAAGCATTAATGTATCAAGTGATGTCAGATGAGGAGGCTGCCACATTGTCAGATGCCCCCAAGCAGTTAAAGATCCTGCACATCGTCAACTACCACCCCCACCCCCACCCCCACCGCCTCTGTACTGACTGAAGCTTGCTGGACTTCTGCTCCTTTCCCCACTGACTGAGCTGCTGCCGCCCCAAGTACTGAAAGAAAGTGTCTGTAGAGTAAAGCCGATGATGAAACAACTGTGATGGCTCCAAAAGTCACAAAAGTAATAAAAACAGGCCAGACAACTCAGTTAGGCTGGATGCAGACTCTTGTGGGTATACAGTGTCCTGTGAGTGTTTGACCAGCAGCTCTGTCTGCTCTCCTTGGCTTCTGCACAGATTTTTCCACCACACTTCACCTCACTGAGGTTTTTCACAACCTGATATTCATGTAGTGACTGATTTCCATAAAGCTCACGTATGATGTGATCAGTCAATAAATCACTGTGTCCTGCAGGCTAAATCCGACATGTCATGATTAACTTAAGTATCTTAGTAACTACCTCATAAAATAAATGGCCTTCGTCTTGTGATGAAGCACCTTGACCCATTTCTCCTGAGGCTACGAAGGCCTAACCCTTTTAAACTATTTTGTCATTTCTGTGTACCTTCATCACTACATGTGTAATTATTTTCTTAGACTTGGTTCAGGTGTAGTGACCTTGGTCATAAGATGCATGAGGCCTGAAAGAAGGGATGTTTCAGTCAAATATTTATGTGGCCCTGATTCCGAGCAGTCCTTAAATATTTTAGATCAGGTAATACAGAATCTGAACAGATTCTTATATTTACTCAGATGTTTACTAAATATTTGTCGGACATATTGAAATAACAGTTGTACCTATTTGTCAACTAAATCTGACAAACTTCTTCATCCAAATTCTGAGGCTCCAAAATCAAAACAACAACGTTTGGAGCTAAAATAATATTGGCGTGATACGATCAAAAGAATGCTAACTCTGAAAGTGACGTGAGGTGATGCACTATAGAGAAGATGTATAAAAAGAGTGGGTGTCTTCTTGAACAAGCAAACTCTGGCTAAGTACAGACACACAGACCCAAACAGCTCAATGTTATTTTGGCTGCCATTAAGTTATTCACTGAGTTATTGCTGATTAGCGACCGCTGATGTGAGCTCCTGCTGCAGAAATTTGTCATTTTTAACCAGCAGAAGGGACAGTCAGTGTCAGCATAAGATGAAAAGCTGCTTCATGAATGTCTCTTACATGGTTCTCCACTTATAAGAAAAATGAAGGAGAAACAAATGATCAAACAACGAATTCATTAGCACCAAGACTTCAGAAAATTATGTTTTTTTTTTCAACCTTTGCATCTTATCTCTCAGGCAGGAGCGCTGCTGCTCCAAAGTATTTCTTCACATTTACTCCACACACTTGAATCTTCACTTGGCAGTGAAATAGTCCCATTGAAGAGTCACTCAGATCTGTTATAGTGCGCCTTTATAGTCAGTGATGGTGATCATTTGCAGGAGCTTGGGACAAACCGACCTGACAGTGAGTTTGTTTGATATTAACTGTGCCTGTGCATTAATGCACAAGACAAGTAACAAAAGTAGGGCTGAGCGATAAGGTCTTAAAATAAAATCTTTTTCACACCAAATCTGATGTATAATTTGAGTCTCTTTTTTTTCCCCTCTCAAAAACAATCAATCAATGACAAAGAAATTGCTCAAAAAAAGTTTGGCTTTATTTTAATATGAAAAATAAATAAAAAAGCAGATAGAGTTTTCTTTCTGGGGTTAAAGTGCAAGCTGCAAACTTGTCTTTAAAAGTACACTGAGGCTCAGTTGGTGGAGCGGGCGCCCCACGTGCAAGAGCTGTGTCGTGCGTGTTGTTCCCTCTCTCTCTCTCCCCTGTGTCCTGTCCACTCTTCAGCTGTCCTGTCAGAAAA
>JAQLOL010000019.1:29548165-29568798 GCA_029783665.1 Naso thynnoides | reverse complement strand
AGCACATGAGCATAAGAGCAGAGTGCACATATAATTTTTGCACTTGTTATTATATCTCTATCTATCTATCTGTCTGTCTGTCTCTCTGTCTCATCTATCTACCTAACCACCCACCCACCTATTTATTTATTTATTTATATATGTGTGTGTGTGTGTGTTTGTGTATAGATATATAGATACTGTATATTACAACTTAGACCCAGTTTTTAATTCTGGCCCCCTCTGTGATTGAGTTTGACACCCCGACAAAACAGGGGGCAGTTTATGTGTAAATGAGGGAATGATTTCAGACACAGTCTTAGTCTTGTGTAAGAGCCATCGGTTTGTTTGTAAAGAACAGGAATATGATTTAGGGGGAAACTCTGGCGTTACTTTCAAGCACATTTAGGGTACTATTATGGAAGAGTAAGGCAGCAGGGGAGAAACTTTTAGGAATGCAAAGCAGGCAGAGCATCTCTTCAGAATATGTCTGCTTCGGTGTCCTAAATATTGCACAATTACCATCAATGGGGCTCTGTGATTTCCGCAATGCAGAAAACATGACAGAATCAACTGTCAAACATGAAATTTTGTAATAAAAAAAGCTAAAAAAGAACTAATGACCTTAACAAACCACAGTGGCAATGCGAGACGCCAGCTGCATTTGTGGAGTCAGATGGACCCGTGCAGAACCGAAGTTTCAAAACAAACTTTGAGACATCTGGCCAGAGCTGCTTATCAGTCCTCTGCATCATCAAAGTCATTTTATTGTGTTAGTCCAACTAAAACTGGACTTTTATAATGCATGTAAACATGTTAGTCCAACTGAAATTGTACAAAATTGAATTGAAATAAAAATGAAAAGTCGGACGAACACACCTCGATAATACAGTTAGAGATCGATTTACTCTTGCTTGTATTCACCTCACCTCGGTCCCGAACAGGCCCAAGTCCTCTGTGCGTGATCCATAGTCTCGCAACCAAACAGCATTAATCTGATTGCAGAAAGCATGGACGAACACAAAATACCATAAGCACGAAGGGTACCTCGCACCTCATTTGTACTGAAAGTTAGGTGTAGATACAAAACATACGGCACTGTAAAGTTGTCCATATTTTCACTGTTGAAAATGGAACCCACTAGCCGCATGCTAACTTGTTTGTAGCTTGTTAGGTCCACTGGAAGAAGGTCCAATAGTAACCAGCTGAACAGGGCTCATCGCCGCCCACTGGAGCGGAGTCAGACATACCTTCCGTCAGTAATTCGATTCTTCGTTGACTCTTGTATATTGGGACAAGGACAGTAGTCAAATTAAATGGCCTGCTTGACTTGTTCATGTAAATGTACTGATTTCCTTCTTTCCGACTTTATGTTAAGCAAAAGTGGTGTTTCATGTTTTATTCTTGGTATGCACAACTAAGATTCGTGATGTGACATAACGCAGAAATACATTTGAAATAATCTTTTTTTCATGATGAAACAATATGACCTTTTCTTTTTTTTTTAGAAATGTTTTTGCATGTTTAGCTGTTGTTGTTGGTGATTGGCTCACCTTTTTCAAAGTGATGAAACCATAAAAGCAGCTGGCTGAGATAGTATTCATTAATTACGCTGTCTGAGCTGTGTTCCACTTTGACCAGCCCATCTGCGCTTTGCTCTGCTGCACATGCATTAACCAAAATGGCAGGTAGTATGAACTTCGCCATGGAGATGCTTATCACAGAAGTTCTTTGTTGATACTCTATCGTTTGCGTCAAATATGAAGTGTATGGATTATTTAGAAAGAAAGACATAATGCAACTAGTTAAACAAGCTGGCTGGAGGATGGTGTCTGAGTACCATGGAGATGACTGAAACTTTTCGCCAAAGCATAAATTGAAAATGTTGCATTACTCCTTCATCCCTTTCGAGGGACGATTATCAAATGTGTTGAGAGACGAACCATAAATTGGCCTTTATAATCTGCAAAAGTGTGACTGACAGGGAAGCAGATTGGCAGTTAGCCAAATATAAACTAGGGTGAGTAATTAGCACTTTAATTCGGAAATCTGACATTTTCCTGATTAGCAAAAGTGATCACTGAAGCCGAATTTACTGCTTGCTTAATATTTAGACATTTCTCCAAGCATCTGGCTCCTGTGTTGACTCAATGGTTGATTTGGAATGCCTAAAGAAAAATGATGTTCAGTTGCTTTTTAAGTAATATATTGAAATATATCTAAATCTTAAATCAAATACAAGTTGTTTCCGTCACCTCTGGCCAACTGATGCTTTTAGATTTCTCTGGTTTGAATCATAACTGAGGTAAATTATTATGTATGTCTGACTGTGTCCTACTTTGAGGTTTTAGCACTTACAGCACATTATACCTGTGTGAGATGTTTTTCCTTTGAGTGGTGATGTTGTAAGTGCACCTCTAATCAGCAAATACAGAGTTGAATGTGTCATCTGGCTGAAGTGCTTTCAGCAGATTTCTCACAAAGACCGGTGAGTTTTAGGCAAGACCAGAGTGACGACAGATATGAAAAGAAAACTATTCAGCTTCAGAGTGACGTCTGATCTGATTATCAGTTTGTACAATGCCGTTTTTCTTGTGTAGAATAAAGATTTAGTTGGATTTCTGCTCTAAAGTCTGTGGAGTGAAACACAGCTGCATCGCTGATTCCCCTCTTGAGATGAAATTTAGCTGCGGATTTCTTACTACAGCAGTTTCACACATTTTCTGTTTTTTAAATCAAGATTTATTTTCAATTTTAAATAATTAAAAAAAAAGGTTTATGTTGCAAGCAACGGACTTAGGCTATAAATTCAATACCCCCCTCTGCACACACACACACACACACACATACAGACTGATGCAAGTTACTAAGTATTAAACTCAGAAAAATAAATAAATATATTTTAAAAATATATTCATATTAAAATATTGTCAAGAATTCAAAAGGAAAGAAGGACAGAAGAAAGAAGATTGTAGTCAGATCGTATGCTAATCCATTCCTGTTGTTAGCAACTGGGCATCTAACCCATCTACAAAATCTGAAAAGGGCTTCCTCGTCAAGTATATTTTGTTTAGATCTTCTCATGGTATCTAATCTTTTCTACTTTCAGTGACAGCATAACCTCTCTAATCCAGAGTGCAAATGCAGGAGGGAAAGCCTCCTTCTACTTGAACAGTATCAATCTTCTGGCTAATAAAGTGGAATAGGCCACTAAATTTGCCTGGGTGGCCTTTAAATGTGCGCCAGCTGGAACAACCCCAGAAATGGCACTCAGATGCAAGTTGGTGGCATAAGACAGTGGTCAAGGCGTTAAAGATGGATTGACAAAACTGGCTCAGTTTTGGGCAGGAGCAGAACATATGAAAGAGGTTGGCAGTATCTTGTTTGCATCTGTCACATTTTGAATCAAGCTCTGGAATTTTTGCCAAACATATTTTCCATTTTAATGATTTACTTCCTCATATTGCTGAGCAGTCAACATATTTACTTGTGGTTGATTTTTGCTATTTGGAAAAAATAACCAGGGAAAACATTCAGGGTTCAAGTTTATGTGCTGTGATCATATGCACTCACAGAATCATTTCTTCTGGCCGCAGTGCGTGATCAGAATGTTATGGCATGTTTTTGGTCATTTGAAAGTGAAAATAAGGCTTTTTCTGAGTCAGGCTGTGGGTCAAGATTGCTATGACACTGATGTGACCAAATGCTCTTGCTTTTTTTATTGTCCTCTCCTCTCTTCCTCGCTTGAGGGATTTAACATCTCCCTGCACAGGGGTTGGGATGGAAACAGGCTCTCCCTGATGCAACCTCCTGCTTCTCTGTGCTCTGTTAACTTTTGCCTGTCCGTCTGTTTCTGTCAGACTCCATTTTTGTTTAATCTTCTCTGTTTATGTATGAGGGTTCTTCATATTTCTTTTGAGTGCGAAGTAAAAGTAAAATCAGGACACACTCAGATTGCGCTGAATTTGGAAAACAATGATATACCTGTTCCTGACAAACAGCAAAGTGCTGACGCATACCAGTCCAGATTGTGCGCATTATGGCTTGCATTAAAAAAACTACTAATCATTCAGTCTTTAGAACAAGTTGTCCTGGAAACATTCATCCTTCCTCTTTATTTCTGGAGTGCTGAGCACACTCAGCCCGTGCTGTGGCACTTGTGTCATGAGGGATCTCATTATTCTTTAGCATCAGGAAGAACGTTCAATGTGAGTGCCTCAGCTTACGTCACAGTTAGGGCAGATCAGTTGTTGAATACAAATCCCCAATCCATGTACGACTTTTGTCCTTTTTTAACTTAAATCTGCTTCAAGGCGTTCCATTTGTTGGCGAAGAAAAACAGAATCACTAATATTCGATTACCATACATGACGGGCTGAACATGGAAATTTTGGGGCAAGTGTAACTATCAAAGAGAGGCTTTGACCTTTGAATTTTATTCCTACACTGTAAAATTTACAACCATCTGAATTAGATCCATTTATCATGTTACTTACTTACTTACGCCTGAAACCCTTCATAGGGTACAGGCCATCAGCAACAGACTGTTCCCTTGTCTGCATTGCTGTTGCAAAGTGAAGGTTTTTCGGAGCAGGGGTGCTAACCCTACGCCCAACCCTCCTGTTTAGATGGGTGTTGGAGTTGATTTGTTCGTCTTCTCCCTCCAGCCTATTGTCTTCCAGGTAACATAACAAAGTTCTTAAGGGCGAGTCTTGCCACTTGTCAGCCATCTTGGCAACACCCTTGGACAGCTACTTTGAACATAGAAGACCAGATGTCTGTCTAAATGAATGAGGAGAGAGCCATAACCTCACTGTCTGTAGTCACCGGGACATAAAAACAACCTGCATAGAATCAGCAGTCAATTCTGGTAAAAGCCTCTTAGAGGGTTTGGTGAGTTTGCCCCAGAATAAGGTTTTAACAATTTTTCAAGTGGGTTTGACTTCTACTATGCATGTGCACGAGTCAGAGCATCACTGTCGTGAGCTGCAGTACAATAACGCCATCGGCAAATAGATTTTTTGGTTTAGCTGTAAGTTAAGTTATTAAAGTTTTATTCACATTACTTTGAGTCACATTTACAGATTTCCTACCTCACTCTCTAACTGCTTTATCCCAGAAAGTCAGAAAGTACAGGTAAAGGTACTTTATTGGTTACATATACAGTGTACAGTGAATTTTGGTCTCTGCAGTTGACCCGTCCCTGAGGAGCAGTGGGCAGCTGCTGTAGCCGGGAATCAAACCCAGATCCCTCTTGCATTAGAGATTTTCCTATACCATTTTTTCCTTCCCAATACCGATTCCGATACCTGGACTTGCTTAGGGTCTGAAACTGAGTACTGATCAGACACCAGCACGTAAAAAATAACAATTCCTTTAAAACCTAAGGTGTAATCATAATTTAGAAAAATAAAAAGAGTTAAATAAAACACTATAAAACAGGAGAGCAACAGCAACTTTAAAGCTAAAATCTTGGAAAATCTAATTCCTTACACATAACCTTCTACTAGTGGGACTTTCTTTTTTAAAATATTGCCAAGTGTAGACATTTTGCTGCTCAGATGACTCTCTCCATACTTCGTTGCCCCCTTATGAAAAATTGTTGTCAGTGACACTGAAACTTCCAATGTACTGTTTAAGGTATCTTATGATTTGAGAGCTAACTAAGCTAACTGGGTGTTTAGCGGCAAATAAATCCAGTGGTATCGGAACGGTGCACTGACATAAAGTAAACAGTTCAGTTGAATTAAAAGTTTCAGGCAGCCAACAACTCACATTCTGTATCATAGTGACTTTTTCAGTGTAATCTCAGACGTTTTGTCATTAGATGTTCCCTGCAGTTAATGATGACTGATGTTTGCATCTGTGCACACACACACACATGCGCACACACACACACACACTTGCTCTCCTACAGGTGTGTGATGACTCGCGGTGAGCTTCGGCATCAAACTGTGCATCTGTTGAGGCTCCCAACGCCAACCTGCTGTGACTTACAGCTGGCCTGACCTGTCGGAGCTAACCACACGCAGTAAACAATTACCCCTGTGCCAGACGTTTCAGATATATGACTCTGTGCTTCCCGCTGCCTGCCCGCCCTCCTCTTTGACTGTAACTCAGCCAAAATACACTTATCAAAGTGCTCAGTGGTTGTAATCCTTGAAGCTCTCATTTTTCATTTGAGTGTTTTATCCCTTGATTTTCGCTCTTGTAGGTCATAAAATCTTTACTGTAGGGGCCAAATGTTTTTATTGCTTTGTCTTGTCTGTGACCACCTCTTGTTTTCTATCCAACACTTATCAGAAGCTTTACCCTGTCTGTTTGGGTTTTTTTTCTTTCTTTCCCAGGTTCTGTATGCAGAAGAGTGCCAAGCTGGTGCCAGGGGTGACGTTAGACCTCATTGAGAAGTAAGTGACATCCCACCGACATCTAAAAAAAACAACCCCCTCCCCCAAAACCCCTCTGTCGCAGCTCTTCTCTCTCAGCTGTCTCCCTCCCTCCCTCTCTTGCTCTCTCGCTCTCCCAGGGGGATGCAGTCTACAGATCATTATCCTGCTTTCCTCGTGTCTGTCTCTCTCTGTCCATCTTCCTGTCTGTCTCTTTCGCTCTCTGCTCCTTATTGTCAGCCCTCTCTTTGTTGTTTTCCATCCTGCAGGTATAATTCTCAGCCTTTGTTTCCCCGTTACAGCCAAAGCAGCAGCAGTTAGGCAGATTTAACGCCCCACATTTCTTCAATAAACCTGTGGGCGCCGCACGGCTCAGCATGGAACATCTCTTGCTCCTAGGCACACACTCTTAGATATTAGCAATCACTATGGATGTCATCCAAAGTTTTAGTAGTTTCACAGAACCATCAGGAAGGTTTTTCTTTTCCATTTCATTGGGGGGGGGGGGGGAAATAAAATCGCACCCATAAAATTGGTAGGCTGGGGTGACTTAGTTTTAGAAGCAGTAGGTAGCTTAGAAGCAGGCTGTCGTTTCGCTGTAGAGAAAAACTCTGCTTATTGGAGAGCATGCTGAGGTGTCAAAGTGTCTCAGCAGTCTGAGAATGATGGTTTCTTGAGGTGAATTTTCTTAACATGGTCAAACCACAGTTCAGCGTGCAACAGGCGCACTGAAACTGTGCCTATGTGAGTGACTGCATGCAAACACATGGAAACACAAGCACAAACAGCACCTTTATGTCAGAATCTTCCACTCAGCTTAGTTTTAGGGTGTTTGTGCTGAGATGCTGTGTGCTTATGTTCTGTGTCGGTCCTCAAGTACTGTTTCCAGTGTGTGTTTGTGTGTGTGTGTTTGGCATGAGCTGCCCCTCAATAACAAACTTCTTCTTTCCTGTCCAAACATAAGCCAGGTCAAAAAAAGGGGTTTAATAGTGCCATAAATAGACGCTTTTATTTACCTCTAGCGCAAACGTTTTATCAAAGATATTGTTTTCTGAATTTTCATGTGTTTCGTATCATACTTTAGAAAGAAGCCCCCACCCCATTTTAATTTGCTGTCGTTGCTATTAGCTGTTAATGCAGACTTAAAGCTGCTCATTTGTTATTTTGATTAATGCTGTTTCGGTAATTACCTCCATATTGGAGTCATGTATTCTTACCAGTCAGCTGCTCTTAGTTTCCTTTTATAACACTAACTATTTCGTTACTCACAGGCTTATTCCAATGGCTTTTATTTTGGCGCTTTTTTTGTTGGTGGTTAAGCTACTGTCAGTGAAAGACAACAGTTTCTGCACAGATGTTTTACACCTTCAATTCTAGTGTGTCACAGTACTATCACCTGGTACTAATGAACCTGTAGACCCATGGAATGATCTACACAGATGTTTTAAAAGCATTTCACAGCTTCATCAATCTTTTGTTGCCATTCTGTTTGAAACTTGTCAGTGGCATCGCAGTCAGAAATGCATCTATTTACCAAAAGACAAACAAGTTGATGAGGTCAAGCACTAAAACATATTCTCTGTACTGTTTTCATATGTCAAAAATTATTGAAATTGTGTTGTACATTTAAGGCCCTCCGCAGCTGAAGGGGAAATATTCTCTTCCTTTCCTGGAACGCACATTAATTTGAAACATCCACAGGAAGTGGTGGATCTAATTGATAATACGTTTCCACTTGTTAAAAAGTGAATAAACAAAATATTCCTAGCAGCTCTGTACTTACAGCTATGGCCCATTGACTCCAGTTCAGTAGAGAAATTCACTGGAGCGAAGATGAAACCCTTTGATGAAATAAGACCTTTTCTATTTGTCTTTCACTTTCATTCTGCATCCTGCCTTTTCAAGCACACAGACATCAATTGATGGGTTTGACGGCATTGAAGCTCTTCATTCATGTTCAGGCTCCCCTGTCCTCTTCATCTTTTATCACGTGTCTCCTCAGAATAAAGGATGGGCTCCGGTGGAGAGGGGAAAAAGTAATTTATGAGCCGTGAGCTGTGCGGGGACTTTTAGCACCCACACACGTCAGAGATGGCGCTGTGGAAAGAATTCTGACCTGATCTCATTTTTCTGTCAGGCATTAGTAAAATGGATGAAGAGGAACATCGCAGAAGGGACAGTTTAACAATGAGGCCACTTCAACAAGAAATTCACAATGAATTCTGTCAGAGAGAAACAAACTGTGATCTAAATTCCAAGCTACAAACAGTAACAATGTTATTCCCTGCTTGAATGCAGTAAGCCTTAAATCAGTGCATTCTAAAGAAACGCTCATCACAATAGGACAGAGGGGCAATAGTTAAACATCTCCTTTAAAAAATGTCTTTAAGCTGCAGGGATATGCTGCACCTGCAAATCATGTTAGCAGTCTGCTTCAGACTTATACATCGCCATTCTTTTTGCAGGCAGCTGGCCAGTAAGGTTGAGATAAAGAGTTCTTCACCACCAAAGAGCTGAGTCACCTGACCTTCCTGTATAAGTCTATGCTCAATGGAAATTGGATTTCAGATGTTGTCCAAAACAGTGTTCAGTAAAACTATTGCAATTCATAAGATGCATACATAAGACCTTAAATTCATGTATAAGCATGGGGATATTAGGAGTGTAATTTCATATGATGCCAGATTTTCAAAAGAAGAGTTTAAATGAATCTTAAACCAAAATACTGACACAGAAAATCTAATGAAGTAGAATTGCTGTAATTAAGAGGAAAAAAAGGCTTTAGGTCTCGCTCTTGGTGTTTCAGCAGCTCTGAACATGGCTGGCGATGGCCTTTTTGTTTTTAATCAGTGAGGGTTGGTGTGATCCCTGATGCTGAAGTTGCAGTTTTGGTTCTTTGCATGTCCAACATGCTCTTCAGAGGGCTAGATGTTGACTCAGCTGATGGCCCTCAGAGTTAAATAATGGATGGTCTCAGAGCTCATAAAAGAAAAATGTAACTAAACCCATTTGCCACCTCACCTCTCTGCTACACAAACCCTGGGCTTGGCAAGCATGCTGACTGAAGTCAAGTGCCAGAGTCAAACATCTTTTAAGGGATGTTTCACCACAACAGAGAACAACTTTGATGACTGGAAGACTACATTATGATTATGATTATGATAATTATCCCACTGTTATACTAAAGCTGCACTAATCAAATTGTTTTAGTTGTAATCAAAAGACAAAAAATGTTGCTCATATAGACGCAGCCAAAGAAAGCTGCAGTTCTTCCAGCTGTGTGTAGTGTTTCAGCCACTATTAGCTCATTAGCTGGTTCTCTGACCCACAAACAGCACTCTCCTTAACCTTGTTACCATTCGCACCAGGCAACTCATCCTGCTTATTAACCCTGTGAACACTGCTTGACACCAAATGGCAGGCACACAAAATTTGCAGTGAGCAAAATGAAGTACCTTGCATTTTAGAAAGGTGGATGTTTTAGAGGAGTTTGTAAAGAAAAGAGAAAAAAACCCCAAAACAACTGCAAAATGGATGACCAGTAAGTATCTGATGAAGCATTTGTCAGATGGACAGAAATACAACCTGGACGAACACTGAAGTAGCTTTTTGTCTACGAGATGTGTTTATATGCTCTGTAAGCTCGATCAGTAAAGATTTAGTGTTCATAGCTTGTTTGCATCCTAAAAGTGGCAAAAAGAAATCAATTCCTGCAGCTTTTGGTATGTTTTTTTTTTTTTTTTAAATAAATGAACACAAGATGTCTTAGTGTTAATTAGTTGATTATGACTCACCTTAAAACAGAAAATTAACAATATAATTTGCACCTTTAGGACCTTGTTAACGTCCCTGGACATCATTGTCCACAATTACATATGAGTTACCTGCAGAAAACGTCTAAGTGCTCATCCACACTTTTAATTAAAAATACAACAAAAACTGTGATGATAATGATGGTCTTCTTAAAAAAATGACTTTGTACCGCTCAGAATGTCACAGGTTCCCAAAGTTCTTCAAACTTGAGAGAAGTTATGAGAACATAACACTCTGTTGCAGTGGTTAATTTGATAGTATCCTGTTATCAAATTAGACAAAATGGAGTTTAGAGACCCTATCAGCACCAATGATTTGTAAGTTTTTATTGATTTTTTTTTCTGTAATTGCAACTTACAATTTATTTATTTAAAAACAGGGACAGTATATATTGATGAACATTTACATGTAACAATGTACAACAATAACAATATACAATAAAATACAATACAATATAGTACAACAACAACAAATAACATGTTACCACTAATGACAAAAAACAAAAATTATAGGACCATATAGATATATGTGTGAGTGCAGGTGTAAAAGTGCTTAAATGAGTGTCAACAGAGCTATTGATATTTGCACATTACCCACATGTAAAGTGCAGGAGTAGATTGCTCATTGCCCTAAAGTGCTGGTGTAGATTGCACATTGCTGTATTGCACAAGTTTGTAAAGTGTAGGTATAAATTGCACATTGACCTGTTACATTGTTATTTGCATTCTTTGTTACGAGGGTTTTTTAAGGCACCATAACACTGACATTACATACACATACAGATGAGTCCATCCACATTATAACGGCCGCCTAATGTTATGGAATAGCATTTAATAAAGCAATAAGCCCCACGCAGCCATGTTTTACAGCGATTTTAGAACAGCCCAGGGGCTTTGTCAGGCCTAAACCTCCTTAGCTGTTTTAAAATCACTGTAAATCATGGCCTCTTAGAATTCATTGCTTTTATAAAGCAGTTACTACATATACATGGCAAGGTTTCATAAAATAAACACACAGCAAAAAAATATGCAATAATTAATTGACAGTCATTTTTCTGCTGAGCAAAGTAGTTTTTCATTTAGCCGAATGGTTGCCTAGCAACACACAGACGCAGCACATTGATGCAGCAACACTTAGACGCAAAGCATGCTTAACTAGAAAAGCACTTGGAGAGCGCTGACCTCCGCCAAGGCAGCTCACCCCCCCCAACCCTACCTAGCTTACCCAGTAGATCAAAATTAACAAAATATCACATTTTTGAACAATTTGTCCGACGCAGTAGCATGATTCTGATGTGTTCCCAGGTGTATGTTTGTAGAGTATTTTACAACGGGTCAATCATGGCTTAGCCAGTCACAATCAAGGAACAGAACTATTGTTTCATAATATGTTATGTAAGCCTACCATGGCCCAGCCTGAGTAATTAGGGTACGCCATTTAAGAAGTATTTATCAAAGGTTTCAGTCAGCTTACCTAAAAATGGAAACCACTCCTGCATTTTTAGTTAGTTTCAGATGGAGTTTGATTGGCCATCAGTGTTTCTATATTTCACCCGATCGTCCTGAAAAAGTTCTTAAAATATCGTTCGCCAGTGTCATTGTTGTTATGGTTTTGAGGTGGGTGCCATCCCCTTGTCTTTTATAAAACAATATATTTCTATAGTTTTCATTCTTCATCTGGATGGCATGTAACTGAAGTAGATGTAGATAAGCATGGCAGGGGCACATTGTAGGACACTGGTTACCCCAAGAAAACCAGTAAAAACTGGAAACAAATCAGCACGAAGTAACGGTACAGTGTTTATAACTGTAAACTTAAAGAGGAAGTATTTCAGCAGCTCTCCTTTTTCCAGTGTCAGTGTCTTACATTACTGGACCTTAAACACACCAGCTTCCCAATTTTTTGATATGACGTTACTCTTGTAGTCTTTTGTTTTCTGTTGTTTATTTTTCTGCATCAATCAAGGATTACATAAGGCTTGGCAACCATATTTTTAGAGTTCATCATAAAAAGTTACCTTTACCATAGCACAACTGCAGCTTGAATAGTTGCGTGTCAGCTGACCTTGTGGTATCCTAGCAACAACAAAAATATTACGCCAGGTTGCTTTTCTTTGGAAGCTTCGACAGACGTGCAAGGCAGCTTGTTATTGTTCAGCCTTTAGAGAGTGTCTAGGCTGATTGGTCTCAGTCGTATTCAAAGCAGATTTGTTCCTCTATCATCAGTTTGCTTTGTCCAAATTTTACACGTGGGCATGAGCAAGTGGCTCATGGGTATTACACTCACCATCCACTCACTGGGCATGTATTCACTCCTTTAAAGGTCATACGCTTTTGGAAAGCACGTATCGAACACTTGCTGCCCTTGACATATTACAAACATTTGATGCTGAATGTATTTCATATAATGTCAGCTCTGAGTAGTTGTGTGCTGTGGATTTGTTTATTAATTTGATCATTCCTCTGTCTCTCCTCCATCTGTGCACCCTTCTGTCTTCGCTTCCCACTTACATCCAACACACATTCTGTCCGGGTCCAATCACAATAGCCTTTCAGATGAGAGAGTCACGCTGGCGAGCACGTGCAGATTTTTACCTGCATCCAATTTGCTTGGATCTCTGTCAAGCTACAAAATCTCTCTCTCACTCTCATCTTCTTTCATCTCACATGACTCAAGTGTCGCGGGCTGATCCTTATTCACAGCCTCCCTTTGAGTCTTACACAGCGAGATCCCCCGACCCCACCCCCCGACACTGTGCGCGGCTGATCCAGCCCTCAGAGTTTGTCTGACACATTCTGAAGCCCGGCGGTGCACCACTCAATGGGGCTTCTCTAGAGTTACAGTAGACTCCAATATTGAAGTAATCACATCAATGTGAAGGCCTCTCATCATGCATTACTCCAAGGAGATATTTTATTGATCCTGTAGGGAAAAACTTTGTGCTCTTGCTCCACAAAAAACATCAGAGAGAAACGTCTTTAACACAGCAGCAACCCTTAAGGTAGTAGAGATGTGTCTCTTGGCTCTACATAAGAGAAACATCTCATTTATGGAGGACTTTGTGACCCTGTTTACATCTAGAATCTTGTATCAGACATTTTTAGATTTTTAGTTTTTATTTCTAGATACAGTTGAGGTCAGACTTGGGCATTAGGTGTTAGGTGCTATAAAGTGCATTAGGATTTCTGCCCCATCACTTTCCGGTAGGGATGCACGACATTGGAATTTTTTTTGGTGATATTTGATATGCCAGTATTTTATAACTCATTTGGCTGATAATCCATATAGATATCAATATATATATACATTATTTTTTCCCCACACCTAATTGCAGAGATCATCAAGTCTCTTCTGTAGTGGAAATTACATACGGTATTATTATGCATACTCCTACTGTATGCCAGCAAATGCAGGCATAACGTACAAAGCTTAAAATTATGTAATATTCATTCTTTTGCAAAAGAAAAAATGACTTGAACTTATGTAAAACATGTCATATTTATTTATGACCATTGCTTTTAAAGAAAACAAGTATATTATATACTTCTTAAAATTGGATAATGCCTCCCTGAGACAATCATATTAATACCCACTACCAGGGCAAATTTGGCCTGTTTCACAAGTGACAAAATAAGTAAACATAATGTCTGTCCACAGTGAACATGTGAAACATGGCAATGACTCGGCATCTAATCAAGGAAACATCTGCCTATTATTTTATCAGTTATTTTAGCAGCAGATATCAGCATGCTGGCTGATATCCGATAGTTAATTTTAAAGCCAATATTGGCCGATACTGATAATGTGCCGATAATATTGTGCATCCCTACTATCTGTTGTATCAAACTGGATACAAGTAATTAACCTCTATAGGCAAAGCAAAGCCAGTCTACAGACAATTAGTCCCACTTGAAGGTGGAGTCAGCAGTATTTGGTTGTTGCACACTGTAAACACAATATTCAAACTTGGCCCCCTTTTCCAGGCTAAACGCCACTAGAAGTCTCATAGCGTGTACTTACACTGCTTGTACCTATACAGAAAAGCTGCTTTGAAATATTTAATTTATATTTATATTAAATTTTAAATTTAAAGTCATGGGTCCTTTATCCATCTTTCAATCATTCCTTTCGTCTGTAAGACATGAGATAAATTAAAGCAGACATACATAAAATGGGAAGAATATTTAAATTTTAGCTCAAACACAAACAATATAAATAAAAAATAAAATATAAAACAAAATAAGCAGCAGCTCATGACAAAATGACATGATGTCAAACAAAACTGAAATCTGGTGTAAATAATATTATTTCACTGACGTCTACTGCTCAGTTCAGGCTTATCCTTTCAACTAGTGAACCAGAAGAACCACAAAGGTGCAACAGATTTTAATGGACTCTTGATGATTAACCCAAATTAGCTAGTCTCTGTCTGAATGGCCTCTTTGTAGACTTAGTAGCCTATTTGATCTGATGTGATGAAGTAATAGTAATGAACAGTAGGAACTAATAACAAAGATACAACTTGTCACAGGACAAAGAGAAAGATTTGAACAACCAAGTCAATTAATAGTTTATCAAAAAAGGCATTTTAAGATAATTGCTAAAACTAACGATGGCGCTCAGTGGGCACAACCACTAGTGTAGGTGGGTGCATGAGTGGAGAAGTGGGTGGATGCAATGTTGAATGGTGCAGCAGCTTTGCTCAATTCAACCGACAACCAAAAACCAAGTTGGTGTCTCGGGGAGAAGAGCACCAGGAAAACGTAGGGTGCACTCACACTTGGCCCAGTTGTGCCATTTCGTGCCGAAGCACGAATGCCCCCCCCCCCATTCCCCACTGGCCTTCACTCACATTGCTCCAGTCTAACTGCACCTGAGCACGATTGAGCTTTCTGATCTATGGAGTGCGACCCATATTTTTACCCACATTTTTCTCATTTTGTAGTGACATTGTTCAGTTGTTCTCTGGTATCTGCCATCTAAACAGCAGTTTTGGACTTTTCCACTGCTCTTTATCTGGACTGTATATGTTGTTGTCTGCCTGAATTTAAGGTGAATCCTCCACAAACAGTCACAGCGATGTAGGCGCTCCATGCTTGAGTGCAGAATGGAGCGCTCACACTAGTCAAACAAACTGGACTTTGGGGGTTAAACATGCTAAGGCACGGTACTAATTGCCTACTGTGAATGCACCCTTAGCTTGAAGATAGTTTGTAGAAAAACAGTAAGCCCATCTGTTCCCAGTGTTGCTGATGACTTCTTGCCACACCAGCCCTCATTATCTTTAAAGGAAGCATCCTTGCTAACAAAGTAACAGGCAAACATGTTGGGGAAGGTCGTCACAAACTGGAAATATTAATAAAACAAGGGGAATTTATCACAACTAAAATGCTTTAAACATGAAAAAGTTAAAGAAAAGTACAAGATTTTTTATCGATGGAACAAGCCCAAACACCTCTGTGGGCATTTTTCCTGCCTGATCAACAATTCATCCTTCCATCCATCCATCCATCCATCCATCCATCCATCCATCTATCCAACCGTCCGCCAATAAACTGTCCTTTTCACTCCTCAAATATATCACACTGGATACGGAGCAAGATATGAAGTGCTGAGTGTTCTTCCTTGGTGCTGACTTGCTGAACATCTTTGGCAAGCACTCTTAAGTGCTCAGGAGCTGGCCGGCCTTCATGGCTGTACAGCCAGCTTGTACCTGCCAGGAGCTTCACAGCAGCGATTATTTGTCACTTAGAGGTGAAAATGGGAGGTTGAGGGCGCAGGAGAAGGTCTGATGCTGTGTGTATTCAGAAGTCATCTGTTTGGGTGCTGATTGACTTTTCACCACAGTGGAAACAAAATGTTTGGGAGTGACAGCAGATGCATCACATCATAATCGTTTTATTTTAAACCAAACATCATTCATCACAGCATCTTCATTACTTTGCATTCTTTACTGTGTATAATAATAACATTGTTAACAATAACAATAACGTCAACAGAAAAAGCATCTGCAGCAGTTATAATAACTAAATAAATTTAAAAAAAAAAACTTACTTCACCCTGTAAGTTGACTGAATGTGTAAAGGAGGTTTACAGAAGACTTCTTTCTGATGCTCCAACATTGACACTAATCCTGCAGGTGCATCGCGCATCATACTGAAAAATGGCCTTAATAAAACTGTGGTTGCAGTTTGTGTCTGAGTCATCTGAGTTTTGAAACTTGCCTGCTCAATCCTTCCATGTAGTAGTAGCCACTACCAAATTGCGATTAAACGCTCCACAGTGCACCCAAAGCAAGCTGAACATGACGACAGTCTGTTGAGGCTAATTCGAGTATTCCTAGCATAATTTTAGATGTCAAACTATGGCTGGATTTTTTAAATTTGTAGCTGCTTAGGACTTAGCAGCAAAAGGAAATAAACAACTTTAAGCAGCTCCGGCGGTATGTCATTACAAAGTTACACCACGCGAACTACCGACCCTACATGCATTCTACAGCGCTTTCGGTTGTTCATGTAAATGCAGGTTTTTTTAAAAGATGCAAAGGCAAGGCTTTTCCGTTTTGCTTTTGCTCTTGTCTAAACCTAGTCTGAGTCTTGTTTAATGGTTCTACACACCTCTGTCCACCTACACTGCCTCATTAGACCCTCTTTGGACTGTTTTTGTGTGTATAAACTATGCTTGATTGACATTTTTCCATACGAACTTTGTTTGCACTGCTAGAAAAAAAAATACACCTGTTTAGGTTTTTATTGGTACATGCAATTCCAAGCGTTAGACGTCCCAGCAGATGTCAAATCAGCCTGAACAGCTGTTACCATGTTATGGTGGTATGACAGGAAACTGTCTTGTCTTGAACTTCTTCTAACTTCTCTCTGACCTGTATCTTTATTTGACCAGTCCCACAGGTGGCTTTTGACTTATTAAAAATCACTGTCACGACCAGAAATAAGATCTGTTTTGCATTTACTGTATCGTTTGTTCATTTTTTCAGTGGATCATTTAGTTGTGAGTTTAAGAGGTTTAAGAGGTGGTGGGCGGAGTATGAGACCTGTGATGGAAGTGGTGTCTCTGATCTGTTTTCTTGGTTTCTGTGATTTAGTGTCAGCAGAGGAGACAGACCAGTGAAAACACATTTGAAACAAACGCTTCTTTCTTTAGCTTCTGCATGATGTTGTTCTCTGTATCTCAGTTCTCAGCCTTCAGTATGTGTATGTGTCAGTATGTTTATAAGCACACATGAATATTCAGACTCTCATTATGAGTCTGTCTGAGTGCCTGCAAATGTAAGTTCTTGAAATGTGTTGTGGTAATACTGCTGAGCAGTTCCTACTTTGGGTTAAATATATGACATACAGTGAGGGTGGCTGACATGGTGCCATCTGTGTTATGTTTGTGGTGCAGGATTCCCGGCAGACTCAACGACAGACGCACTCCCCTCGGAGAGCTGAACTGGATCTTTACAGCCATCACTGACACTATCGCCTGGAATGTGCTGCCCAGAGGTAAGAATTACTAATTAACTCATGATACAACTTTAAATTATTATTATTTTTTTTTTTGTAGTTGTGGCCAGTATTTATATCAGTTATGCTAAAGCAGAGACGGTAAATAGAAAGTGAGACCTCTCACTGACTATTCATTTCCTGTATCAGTGTAGCATGGCTTTTGCTACAGCCCCGCCCCTTTAGAAGACTAGAAGCAGTCTTGAGTCCATTCATTCTTATGGTAGAAATGAACATGACCTCAGGTTATGATCCAATCTGTCGCCTCATTGTCACCCAGATACAGATTGGGTCCATTTTTCATAAGGCACATATCTTCTCAACATTCTGACCATTCTGACAAAAAAGGGGCATTTTTCAGATGCACAAATCAGGAGAAAATTAACTTTGTGCAAGGCCTGTCTCTGTCTAAGCAACACACTCTTGCAAGATTTGGGAACCAGTGCTTCCCGCCTTGCTTCGCAGCGGACATAAACAAATATTCAAATGATCTTATAGGTGAAACAATGAATAAAAAGTTTAAACAGAGGAGAGGGATGGTGGTTCCTAACTGTCTTCATGGGAGACGTGACTCCGCCCACATGGGAGACAGGAAGTGTATGCCATTTTACACCATTGGCACAGCGTATCATTGGCTAAAGTTAGTGCTAAAAAGAAGTTTAAAGAGTCAAGAAACAAAAGTTATCAGTCAGTGAACTGTTTGCTTTACATTTGCAGCCATTGTCCAATGATATCTTAGCAGCCGTCGCGAGGTACAACAGGTCTGTCAAGTTTTTGATTTCTCCCCATATGAAAGTGATGTCCATGGGTTTTAAGAGTAGTGTTGCCACAGTTCCCTAGCATTAGCTTTGTATTTAACAATCATTATCTCATTTTACTCAGCTAAAAACATTAAAGCTAGGGTAGGCAACATTTGGAAATCAAGCTAGCTGTAGCATTAGACTCCTTAGGTGGCCACTCCGCTGCATGCTCCCCTCCCTGTTTTTGCTCTGGCTCACATTTTATTTCATTTGTTGTCCTACGTACACCAACGTTCACGACTAGAGAAAAAAAATTGCAGGGAAAGTTGCAGCGGAGTAAACTGGTCTGTCTCAGCTTGACCTAAGCCTGCTGACGGTGTTGCCTGCAGACACTATTGTCAACAGCGGCCAATTTTAGAGCGTAAGGCACGTCACTTTTTCAACAGCCAATCAGCTCGTAATGATGTCACCTGTAGCCAAGAATCACAGTGTAGAGCAGCCAATAGGAAGACAAGCTCTCTGCAATTACCGTGATCAACCAAAAATCCCCCGTCACGGTCTGAATACAGAGCCAAGGAGAGGCGCAGAAGTCTAGTGTTCTTTCAGACCACAAGAACTACAATATGCTAAAATATTACTTTGGAAATCTAGTGCCATGACACAAAAATAAACTGCCTACTCTAACTTTAAAGTCAGCTGGTGACAAAATTTTCAACCATTGTGGAGCTGACAGCAGCTTGATAAGCCAGCCAGCTACATTCGAAAATATCTGTCATCGACATTTTTCACTTCATTCGACAAAATCAAGTATAGGTTGGAAATAACAAGCCTGTTTCTCTGTCTCTGTTTGAAATCAAAAACCAATTGATGGAAAAAAGAGAGTTTTTATGGGGTAAATGTGCCACTGCTCCCTTTTAAGCTGCATATCTCTCATGTTACCTAAAAACAGTGCTTGGCAGTCGGAAAACAAAAACAGTAACTAAGGGGGCCGATCTTTGCAAGCAAGCAAGCAGTTACACAGGTTTCTTAGTCTGTGGGACTTTTTGTGCAGAGATTACTTACTACTACATACTTACTACTACTGCTAAGTATAATGTTATCATTGCTGCTAGAAATGATTGCAGAAGTATGAAAATAAGATCCAACATGTAACAAACTAGAATTGTCCTTGAAAGCATAAAACAAACAAACAAGCAAAAAGGTGGTGAAAAAAATACAATCTTGTATGGGCAGCTAATAACACCCTAAAGGTCTGAAACAGTGTAAAAATATATATCTTAATTTGAACATGTCAACTTTACAAATGATGAAATATTACATGACCCATATGTTTGAGCTCACAGGGAGCCCAAATTAGGGCGCCTAAAAATCCAGTGCAGTAATGACACATCAGCAATGCTAAAACATAGAGAAGGTCCCCAGTGGTGGAAAATGTGGAAGGTGTTCATATAAAATTCCACAAGCACAGTTAGCACAGGTTGTGCTCCTCAAATGGAGATAAATTGTCTTTGGAGTATCTAGCTCAGTAATTGGGGACATTACTTAAACCATAATTTAGAGCCATAAAAGCAAATATGCATGTAAATACACACTCGAGCAAAACTCTGTATGGTGACGACACTAATGCACACAAACACTGCAACTACAGGCCACACAGACTCAGCTCTGCCAATAAAACTACTCACTCAGTCTTCTTTCTTGACATGCATTTAACCTTTGCATGCACCTGCCCCACATATACGTTCTCACCTGCCTCACGTATACAAAACACATTCACAAAGACTCGCACACAGGCGCACTTAGACTCTCCCAAGACAAACTTCATCTCAGTGAGAATGGCAATGTGTCAGCGCTGATGGCTGCTGAAGCCTTTTAAACCCCGGGGGCTCCACTCTTAATGAAGCAGCCCACATCAGAGAGAATCAGAGATGCACCTAAAGGAAAATTTGTCGCCGAAATTGCAAACTGAAAATAATGATGCACTTGGCCAAAAAAGCGAGACAGTATGCAATTGCATACATTAAGTAAATGTACTTTAGTTATGCTTTTAAAGAGAAAAAAAACACCTTTACCAAATTGTAATTGCCTTTTGCTTTGGCACTATCACTGGCAAACTTTTTGCCTTTTCTTTTTTAAGATATTTTTGGGGGGCTTTTGTGCCTTTATATACAGGACAGCTGAAGAGTGGACAGGAAACAGGGCAGAGAGAG
>JAQLOL010000019.1:29537302-29548065 GCA_029783665.1 Naso thynnoides | reverse complement strand
TGGACAGGAAACAGGGCAGAGAGAGGGGGAATGACATGCAGCAAAGGACCACAGGTGGAATCGAACCCGGGTCTGCTTTGCGATGACATAGCCTCTGTATATGGGGCGCTCGCTCTACCGACTGAGCCACCGGGCGCCCCACTTTTTTGCCTTTTCTAAGATATCAGCCATGGATGGTGGTGTAACTATTTGAAGACAATGTTTATTTCATGAGGATTTATATGTTAATAATGCTTCAAATATTTAAATTAATCTTACATACTGAACAGATAACATAAAACACTGAGTTGAAAGAAGACTGTGCACTTTATTTGATATGTGAATTACAAGTGCAGAGAATAATTTAGAGGTTAGATGCTTTGAGTTAACTGTTAGGTCTTGGTGGACTTCATTACCCGTGTTGCTCTCCGAGCAGAAGAGAACATGCTGCATTTCATGCATTTTGCCATGATAGCACGCACCCCCCCACTCCACGCTAGTTGCCTTGTATATACATACATTCATACACAAGTCTATATGTAGATATAGTGTGTATATGTGTGGGTTGCCGTTTGCAAATGTTCTTGTTCTGCAAATGTTATTCAGCCTTTTAATTTGTTAAGGCTGAACACTGATTTTGCTGTTTTTGGCCAAATGATTTTGGCCGGCCAAACATTTGGTGCATCTCCCTGTAATGGAGACACTGCACACTTAGTCCGAATCACGCACATACTCACACACAAACACCACACATACAGTTGCATTTACAGTTCAACATTTAAACAGCAAAACTCTAACAGCAGGGAATTAAGTTTTCAAACACTGTCTCATAAAAACTCCAACAACACAAACATAAACAGACACAAACAAGAGAATCACATTCATAAGCCAGAGATTGGCATGGGATCGGCCTGCCCCCGTTAAACTGAATTAGTGAAAGCATTAATGAGCTGATGGTAATGTGACTGCGACTCATCACTTAAGTCTTCATCACTGTCTTTATTATGTTAGCATTCACACAAGCTGCCCTGTTTTCTCGAAAGTGGCCACTTTGCTCTCGTTAAACTTCTGCTTTTTACCCAGTTTGATTGTTCTTTCATCTACACTCTGAGACTCTCATCATCGGCTCTCACAATTCCTCGAGTAAAATTCTACAGCGTGTTGGTCCACTTGCCCCCTCTGTTAAAACACACTTAGAAAACTTGGCATTATATTTGATCCTCTCCTGAAATTTAACCATCACATTCTTTCAACCAAGAAACATTTGCAAAAATGAAGACATTACTATCAACCTCTGACTTAGAACACATTCGTCTTCTCTGGTCTCGATTTCTGTAATTCACTGTTACTTGTCTCAATCAAAATACTCTGACACAACTTTAGTTAGATCAAAATGCTGCAGCGAGGCTTCTAACTAGCACTACTGGACATTCCCATGGCTTTTTGCACTGGTTGCCAGTCGACAATGAGAATTCATTTTAAGATTCTTTTAATTGCCTGAAAGGGGCAACACGATCCAGCCCCTGCCTACATCTCTGAGTTCCTGACCCGCACACTACTGTCTGACCTCTAAAGTCTTCAAATCAGAATCCCTATTTGTTATTCAATGAAATAATCTTAAAACCAAAAGCCAGGGGCGACTGCTCATTTGCAATCATGGCCCTAAGACGCTGCAAAAGTCTCCCGCCTCCCATCAGATGAGCTGAATCTTCAGACTGTTTTAAAAAAAACAATTAAAAACACATTTTTTAGGCTTTCTTTTGAATGATCTTTTGGCCACCTCTATTTCGTATTATCTGTGTATGTTTATTGTTTTTTAATGCACTTTGAATATGTATTGCATCTACTCTGTGCTTAGTTTTTCTGTAAAGCACTTTGTAACCTGTGTTTGGAAAAATGGTATTGGCTAAAGTTTTACTTGCATATTTACTCATTCATTCAGTCATTTAGTGCTCCATATCCCTCACTTTTAAGCCTGTCTTTGTGCTGATTTAAGTCAATCACCTCCCCACGTCGGGCTCTGACTTAATGGATAATTTCTATCTGTCTCTCTGTCTTTAGATTTATTCCAAAAGTTGTTTCGTCAGGACCTGCTGGTGGCCAGCTTGTTCCGCAATTTCCTCTTGGCTGAGAGGATAATGAGGTCATACAACTGCACGCCGGTCAGCAGTCCTCGTCTTCCCCCTACATACATGCATGCCATGTGGTAAGAAACGCACACAAATGGAGAACAAACAGCTTCATGCACACAGATGCACAGATGTCCTTTGCTTTGTAGAGCAGAAGGCGAGAGGACGAGGAAGTCATCCACAAAGCTTTGCTGTTTGTTTACACCCATTAACAGACTTAACAACATAGAAACTCTTTGATTGCACAAGTGACAGATAGTGCTGTATATAGTTGGTATGTATATGTCATTACCCCATGTGATTACCTTTGTACAGAGATTATAAACTGCTATCAAAAAATCTAAAAGTTTTTCCAAAGTTAAGGACTCACTTGTTAAATAAAAACTGCTCTCGAAAACACTTCCTGCAGTTTCAAACAGCTAGCAGCAATATACTTTGTGTTTTTCTGACTGTTTTGTTTGGTTTTGTAACTTTTCCTTGTTACTGAAGGTAATTGAAAAAACAGACCATGTTTTGCCACAGTGAGAGGATTCTTGCACTGCAGGAAAGTTTAAAGGAATACTCGTAACATTTTTAAAAATATGTTTGTGTGTTTTCTTTTAGAGCCACTGTTACATCAGAAGATTAGAATCAATTTCAGCTGTGTGTATTCTTCGGATTTGTCTTGCTTGGCACAAAGACCCGCGCAAACATCCATCTAATTTAATCGGATGTGCCTTCCAGTAACTCTTAAATTGTTATTTTGTCATCTTCTTTACACACTTTTTCTTGCGGATTCAAGCAAATATAAAAAATAGACAACAAGACGCTGTGGTTTTGAGAAGGTGTTGACTCCCCCACTGGAGCTAATTATGGTGACTGTTCAGGCAGCATCTCTGTGTCCCAGTCCTTACAGTTAGATTGCTTGCCTCACACACTTTCACAGCTCTCAACAGAACCCAGGTGAGCCCTGGATGCTTTGGTGGCTACATGGCTTGCTAATAAATTGCAATCTGACCACATTTTAAACATTTGGAAGGTGTAATATTCCTCTTTCCTTGGAGGATGTTGTTTGGGCTAAGCTTGGCTTTAAATCTCTTAATTGAATTTACAGGGAAGACAGAGATATTTATCTTCTCAACGAACTCTTTGCAATAAAGCAAACAGACATGTTTGCTGGAAGTGTCAACAAAAACTTATGGCCTGATCAGACTGCACGAATTCAGCCAGGTTTTGGCTCGATTGCTTCGCTGCAGAGCATCATCACCATCCGATTATGAACATCTGAAACGACTAACGCTCTTGTAGTGTGACATAATTAATTTTGCATCCAGGACGCCCTACGACCCGACTCGACAAGACCCACATTTCATGTTCTTGGCTTTTCCTCTGGAGTGTGACATCCTGACTGACGTCAACGGTATGCATCCTTACGCTGACCAATAGGATAACATTCTCCCTCATGTATCATTATTATGATAATTACTACATCACTATTATATTACTCATATCACATTCTTAACTCCAGTTCAGTTTGAAGGATAGAGCAGCCCATATTTTTGTCTTCATGAATGGGGGCGGGTCCACATTTATTTTTGTTTTTGTTTTCTTTTTCTTTTCTGTGCACATGACAGCTAGCATTACTCACAGTGCTTTTGCTGTTGCTATAACTGACACTCCTTGACTTTACCTTCCTGGCGACATGTGAACCCACACACGTTCGCAGAGGACGCCATGACGACAGCCCACAATGACATGTCGGAATCACTTTGTGGTTTTGCTGCTCAGTAGGCTGAGACAGGACAAGAATTTATTTGTGTAGTCTGACACTGTGGCATCATGAAAGACAAAAAAAATCGTTTAGTCTGATTTGGCCATTAGGAAGCCTGTGATGTTTCTGTTGCAACATGTAGCTCTCATTTCGCCAAATCATACTTGCTGGATTGATTTTACTGCACCTAAATATATTGAGTATTATTTGCAGGTATATTATAGTCAAACCTCGGATGTAGAACATGATTAATCGTTGACAACCACTTATCGATTTTTATAAAAAGGAAAAAAAGTGCCACACAAGCTGGCTGCAGTGTATAACTGTGTTCGAGTTCAGGGGCCGCATCCTTGGAGAATCACAACACATGAAGGACACACCTTCTTCAGCTGCAACGGCCGGAACCGAAATGTCTGTAAAATGAGATGGTCTGGCCAGGGGAGCATTTCCTCTTTTTGTCACCACCACTTCTGTTGCTTAGCAACCACGACACGGCTGTTAACTTATGTGCATGTGCAGAAGGAGCAAGAAATTTTTAGTTTGATGTTTAAATAATTACAGTTAAAAACATATCCTCTAACTGCCGCTGCTTCGTCTGTTTTGTTTGCTTGAAAAATAAAAAGATTGTCAGTGGTGTGCAATGAATCTTGGGATATGCGGGGCCGCGAAAGGTCCGCTGGATGGATCCTTTGTAACGGAGGATTCATTAGCCGCATTTGAAGGAGTCGACGAAATGGGACATCCTTCGTTGCGCTGCTCTGACGCAATCAGTCCGAAAGATGCGGCCCCTTAACTGGGAGACAGCTTATGTGGCATTTACCCCGTAGTTTAACAAGCTTTTCTTCCTGAAACAGAGAAACAAAATAAAAGAAAGGAAGTTAAAGTTCTTTAACAACTGCCGCAAATAAATCCTGTTGGGGAGCCAGAACATGTAGGTGTTTGTGTTTGCTTCTGCCCTTCAGCATGTGTGTATACATTGTGTTCATGCCAAATATAACTTTTATGCTGGTATGTCTCAGCTGTTTTCATATGTTGACTGTTGCCGGTGTTGCTGTATGTGTTGCTCTCTGCTCAATAGCGATGTCATCACTGACAGAGGCCTCAGTCGACCTGAATGCGGTGCAGAGAGACAGCAGACAAGTTGCATGTGGAGTTAGGGCGCTGCTATCGCTTCAACCACCCACACACAAGCATGACCCCACCTCTCAATGAAAGGAACAAGATAGCACCTTTTCTGTGGGGGATATTAAAAGACCTTGTGGGACGTGTTAAACATCTAAAGCCGTGGTAAACATGGCAGATTCAGGTCGAAAGCAGTGGCGCCACAAAGAACACAACTTAAGCAGTCAACAGAAATGTTTTTGTTTTGTTTGTTTTAAATAATTTAACAACAGAATCTTACAGGTTCAGAGTGTTGTCCTCTTTACTTACACAGCTTGAGACAGAGAATCTTGCTGTGTTTAACAAAATCCACCATGTTGCTGAATGGAACTCCATGTTTTCTCATTACTGGAATTGTATACAGACACACAAAGGGCTGGAAAGGCTCCCTGTTGTCTATTGACTTTACATGCCTCTCCACGGTGCGTAAGATGCATTGTCCCATCATGTGTTTCTCGTTAGTTTCACAAACACTTCTCCCACTAGCTATTGTTTCTCTTCTTGGTCTTCTATAAATGCCTCCCTCCATCTCTCCCACTCGTTATCTCACTACTGTTAAAAAAATGAAACGCTCTCTCACTCTCTTTGCCTCAAGGAGCAACTTGTTGTGTAACACACTGGCATCACTTATTGTAAAGAACACCGCTCCTTGCTCCTCACCAAGCAATGGTCTTTCTTTCTTTCTCACTCGTAGCAGTCCGTTATTTTGGATTGGGGATATTCTGTACTGTTTTTGCCAAAGAAATTGGGAGTAGCGCTTTGTTTCACAACAGCGCATGCAGTATTTAGGAGGACAGAGGAATTACCGAGAGGTGCTTTAAGAGTGTAGTAAACAAGAATGAGAGAACAATAAAATAATGGAATAGCCCAAGTTAAAGACAAGTAGAAAAATAAAAGTTCAAGATCAGCATGAATTGGGAGAGGGGGGTGAATTAAGCTGTTTAGGGGCTCGTTGATCAATGCTGGAGCCCAAACACAAACAGCAATTGTTATTCAAATGGAGCAGAATAGGGGAGTGGGGGGGAGGGAGCAGATAAACCCAAGGCTGATTGCTCCCTTGTGGGCAGTTTCAGCGTGTGTGTGTGTGTGTGTGTGTTGTGGGGGTGAGTGTGCATCTACTTTATATGTGTGTATCTGTGAGTGCACGTTGCTGCACCACTCTGCAGGCAACAGGAAAAAGAGCTTAGTCAGCTGCCAACTGGTCCCCTACACTCCTCTGTCCCTGCACTCACACACACACACACACACAGGTTTTGGTGATGAGTTACTCATCCGTATTGGCAGGCATCATGTGAGTTAACGCTGTCATCTCAAACGGTGCATCAGCCCTCCTCCCTTTGAGCGTGTCTTCGAGGATTAGATCGCTCTATCTGCTTGTTTCCTCGCTGTTGGATTACATAAACAGCAGCAGGGATGGATTTTTGTTGGCGCTGCCTCAAATCCTAGTACTTTTAAGTTATAAAACCTGAAAAATACAATTCTGAGAAACATTTCATCTGTATATGAGGACCATAAAGTCACTTAATCATCAAGTCATTTAGAAGATAAGAAAAGACTTTGCGTAAGTTGTAATTTTTGGAGTGCCTTTTTTTTTTTTAAATAGATAACGTGAGGTGAACAAAAAATCTCCCATAATACAAAATGAGTAGGAAGAAGATGAGATCACTCTTCAACACATGGCTCTACCCTCATCTGATAAATCTCTTTGAAATAATGTTCTGTGCAGTTAACTTTCTGTGTTGTATTGAAAAGAAATACAAGACAAAACAAAAGAGAACAAATAGATAACTGAAACCAAATGCAAAAAGTAATACTGGGTTTGAAAATCAGAGCAGGGAGCTTATATAATCACATTAATCAAAAGGGGACAAGATTTCATTATACAAAGAGGTTTTACAAAAGGCTGGACATGGAATCTGTATTTATTTTAAATCAAAAACACCACAGAGAAGCCACACAAATTGAATTGGCACCAAAGTTTCGTGATTGTATCAAATCAGAATATTAGCATATTGTTGCAGGACTACAAAATACAACAGTGACAGGTACAGAAAACGCATGCCACTTCTTTATGTTGTGGTTTATAAGTGTATAGGTTTTTTAGAAAAATGATTAAAAGCAGCATAATTTGTTGCTCAAGGGAGAGTTCACCCAAAAATGAAATTTTAATTATCTTCTCACCCTCATGTCGATTGGGTGAATTTTTTTTGTCCACAAAACACTGCTGGAGTTTCACAGGAGGGAACTGTATTTTCATTTCAGGACTGAACTGTCATTTTAATTTCATCAAAATTCTAATATACATACAAATACAAGCAGAGGTCTTAGCTTCATCTGTTAGATAATTATTTGCTCTGCGAGTGTAGAAACGATCTGAATTTCATTTTAATTTCTCTAAAATTGGACTTTATTTGGCAGCAAGGCCTTGCAAATTGACCAACACCTGTTCTTAATAACGCAGTAATCTCTGTTTTGCACTGGGAACATTTTTGCTGGAAGGCTAAATTTTTTGCCTGACACAGCAGCAGCTGAATTTATAAATTCTTCCATTTAGCCTGAACTTTTACCAACTGATTGAGCAATTGATTGAGCACACATACCGCCTGCCAAAATGTACTCCATAGTTTTCTAATCAGACAAATTTTTCAGCCCCATATTGTATCTTCAACACTGTGCAATGCTGGTTGACCCAGAGTGTAACTCCATTTCACGGCTCCCAGCTAATGGGAAAAGCTGTTTTAGAGGCAGAGAGAGGCACAGACGGAGTGAACTCCGTGTCACTCACTCAGCATCACATTACATAGCAATGCAACATGACTCAACCCCTTACTTGTGCTAACTGAGAGGAAAAAGCCCCATCGAGACCCCGAGCTTGATTTGCTGCAAGAAAAAACGAGCTGGAAAGTGGGAGGAAAGAGAGACAGATAGACGGAGAGAAGAGAGGATTGCGATAAGGTTTGATGTCAGTTACATAACCCCATGAATTAGATATGATGACCACGAGAGAACGCTGGTGTTTAGAAAAGGGATTAGAGGCTCCTTGCTGCCCTCTCCAGGACCTCGGGCTGGGAATGTAAAGAGACGTAACTGCACTGTGAAGAACATGAGGGAGAATATAAGAACTGAGGGGAACAAGTGAGAGTCGTGAGGTGGAAGAAAAGTTGCCTTCGAGGACTTAAAGCCAAAATGCACTTGATTCTGTTGCCTTCCAACATAATGAGATTCCTTTTAAATTGCAACTAATACGTGCGTTTTGGGGTAGTTCCTTATATTGAATGGGCTAAATCTAATGTCCTTTTATGTGTGTGTTTGGGTGTGTCATCTCTCTACAGGCAAGCATGGGACCTGGCTGTGGACATCTGCCTCTCTCAGCTGCCAACCATCATTGAGGAGGGCACCGCCTTCAGAGTACGTCTGTGTGTATGAGTGTGTCTGTGTGTGTGTGTTCAACTGAAAGAAAACAAAGCTAGAGACCTTTTCTACTTCACTTCAAAGGTGGACAAGATGCTTCATTTGGCTGTATTTTTTTGAGTGTGTGTGTTTTTATGTGCGTGTGTGTGTGTGGAGGTTAGCAGTTACTGTTTATCTAGCATTGATGGATTGCTCCTCTTTCACAAAGCTTTTAAACATCAACAGTTCTTGTTTGAACTGCAAGTTCCTCACCACCAGCATCCACAGCATCTCTATTAATCTTCCAAACACACACACACGCACATTCCCAGTGGATAACATTGTAAAACGTCAAGCCTAATAACTTGAGTGTGAGCGTCGAATAAAAAGTAGTTTTTGAAACCACCAGCCCGGCACTTTCATATTCACTGATGTGGCTGGAGACTGTGATGGAGATGCTGAGTGCCGTGAAAACACCCGGAGAAGCCGATGAAACTCATGAAGAAGATATGTGGGTCAAAGTGAGACATTTGTGGGTGTGTGACAAGACAGCAGCAGCATGTGCTTTGTAATGCAAAGTAATTAGAAAACTTTAAAAATAGATAAGATGGGACCACAGCAGCTTTCCCCTGATGGTAGCATTTCCTTTCCCGCAGCGAGTCCTCAGAGGTGAGTATCTTCTCCAGCGCCCCCCCACCCCCCCCGAGAGCAGTTTTTCACTCTTGATCCTCCTTTCCTTTCTCCTGCGCTCGGGCCGAAAACACTTAGCACCAGTGTAATTGAGCCTCCAAGGGCCACTAAAGGAGATCTTCCCTCTCTGTCCCACTCCGTCTTTCTTTTATTCCTCTCTGATGTGCTCCAACTTTTTGCCTCGTTGCCAGTGTTCCGATGTCTGTCACAGCTGAGTTTAAAAAAGCGAAGAAAATACAGTCCCAGTTCAGCTTTTATTTTCTACTCTTGACAGTTATCCAGTATTGGCAGTTATTTAACTCTCTACTTGCACCCACACTCCAAAGACATGTTTATGATGAATATTCACCAAGCTATGTGGACATTAAAAAAAAGAATCTGATTTCAAAATGAAAATTTGCATCAAGGAAAGACATAAAACTTGGTCCTTTTTTCCACTCTAGACATTGCAAAATTTTATTCCGTCAACGTATCTTAAAGGTCACAAATTGATCGTTCTTGGTTTAAGAAATACCTGCCACATACCAAAGGCAAGAGTGGATGTTTCTGTGTGTGGCTCTTAAGTGATATTGTTAACCTACATGCCTCTCACACCTGATGGTGGCATCCATCCTCCCTCACTATTACTGTCCTCATGGCCAGCAGAAAACGAGAGAGGAGAGAAGCTGATAAAGGTGTTGACACTTTGACTGAGTTGTTGCGAGTGCTTGGCAAATGTTTTGCCCCTCAGGAGCCCTCTCGGCTCGAGTGTATCGAGCCACGCCACCTGAGAAAGAGGCTGCAGGCACCTGAGGGCTAAAACAGGGCCTCCACCTTCTTTGCATAATTTCACATAAAAAATGTGTTTCCGTTTCAAGGAAAGACATGAGGAGCTATTAAAAAGTCTTATCAGTCATAAATAATTCTCATGCCTGTGGAGGCTGTTATATTATTATATTAAATGTTTTGTATGCAGTTGGAGGCTGTCATGCAAGTTATGAACTAAAACTGAATAACTTCTCTATTCCTTCCCTCTGTAGTTGGTTCCAGTTTGTATTCATTTTATTATTTATGTCACTGGGAATTATTGTTATCCACACTGTATGGAAATACTGGGAGAAAAACTGTTACAACAGTGGAAAAGGTACCAAAGGAAGCGTTCAAAAATCTTGCATTTATAAGGTGGTTAACACAGCAGAATCCCTAATTTAGTCATGTATATATCTTTACAGTTAGTAGAGATGCCGTGATTGAGCATTAATTAAATCAGTAAGGCCCAGTGGTCTTTTCACTCTCTCCCCAAATGTAACATTATGCTAATTTTTTGACTTGTTCCAAATACAAGAGCTCAGTCTCGGCTTACACCATTTTTTCATCTATCAGGGACTTTTTGAGTGTGTGTGTGTAGAGTTATTAAGCTTTGATTATGCTGAAATTAATTTAGCCATCCAACCGCAAAGCATTGATATTTCCCCCTCTTCACATCCATCAACCATCTACACAAGGCTGTCGTAATTCCTGCAGCAGTATTAACACTCGGCGTGATCAAAAACTCCGCGGCCAGCAACCTATCAATCAGCCAAAGTGCCAGGACAGCAGAGAGAGAGAGAGAGAGAGAGAGAGAGAGTAGGTGATCATGATAGATAAGGATTTATGTCGCTGCTGCAGTGCAGAGCCACTTCTTA
>JAQLOL010000019.1:29519650-29537202 GCA_029783665.1 Naso thynnoides | reverse complement strand
GCGGCCAGCAACCTATCAATCAGCCAAAGTGCCAGGACAGCAGAGAGAGAGAGATAGAGAGAGAGAGAGAGAGAGAGAGAGAGGATGTGATCATGATAGATCAGGATTTATGTCGCTGCTGCAGTGCAGTGCCACTTCTTAGCTCATTGTGTCAGGGCTTTAATGACATGATAAGCTAGTCACTGCAGACTGGCTCATTACTGTATGTGTACGTGTGTGTGTGTATGTGTACGTGTGTGTGTGTGTGTGAGTGTGTGAGTAAGTGTGAGAGAGAGAGAGACAACGAGTGAGTAAGAACAGGAAATGTTTAAATATCCTGATAAACATTTTGTTTTGTGTCCACAGCACAGCCCTTTCTTTGCAGAGCAGCTGACCGCGTTTCAGGTGTGGCTGACGATGGGTGTGGAGAACAGGAACCCTCCTGAGCAGCTCCCAATTGTACTGCAGGTACAAGCACACACAGTCACACACACACACACACACACACACACACACACAAACCTTTAAGTCTCCTTTTCCCTTGTTAGCTTAATTAACATGAAATGTAAATGTATTCATGTTTCAAAGGATACAAAGTAAAACAGGCGAAGATGAAAATAGAAAGTAATTCTCTAGTTAAGAATGATGAACAATAAACAGGAAAGTATATCATCATAATTATTATTACTATGATTTTATCATCAGTTTTATGTTCCTTAGGTGCACTTGAATTACACATTAAATATATGACATCAGGGTTAAGGCTGTTTGTCTTTTACTGGGGCAGCTGACCTGCCTCCCTGAAAACAGGAAAAGAAGCTTTTCACAACAGATATTAAACTTATTTAGTGTTTTTCAAACACCTTTCCCACATTTCCTCTGTCTGTCTTTCTCATTTTAAGCATACTATAGTTATATTACAATTCAGCGTGACAATTATCTTTCACTGTGTGCTATGAAAACATTAATGATGGCTTAAAGAAGCTTGATTACTGATTTGAATTAAACCAAAAAGACACAAACTGAATTAAAGTGCAGAGAGTGTTGTAGAATATGAAATATTGAAAATATGATTAAAGAAAAAGTAACAGAGAAACATGCTGGAACATATTATGCAGGAGACAACAGCAGTGCTCTTGCAAAACAGCTGCTGAGTGGAACAGTCGGCCAATAGGAGCCCTATATTACATACGCAGAGAGATTTTAAAAAATGCACACGTGTTTAAAGTTCCTTAGTCAATCACATAAACACTCATTAAAGAGATTCTTTGTAAATGTGCTCCAGTCATTGCTCTCCCTTCATGATCAAGTAAAAAGAGTTTTAAAAAATGTCTCACTGCTGGCTGACGGGTTTAAAAGCTGCCCACTTTAATCACGACATCCCTGTTCCATGTGCAGCAAGCTACTTCCGGTGCAAGTCAGCAATTCTCCCTCCTCATCTTACTTCCTGTCACCTTTTTACTGCCTGATATCAAAATAATCCCCCCCTCAAACAAATAAATAAATAAACAAGAGTAACAATGTCAAATCACATTAATCGTCCTTGTCACATAGTTTTATTAAGTCAGCTGTTTACAGTTTGAATATCTAACAAAAGTCTTATACAAGTCTGTCTCACTCCAACGTCTTGACATTTTTGTGTACTCTCGGCACTGTCTGATCTTATATAAGAGACAGAATTGTCAAGTTTATAAAAAAAAAAACAATTATCACATAGTTGAGGGCTTAATTAGTGAGAATGAGTTGAGGGTTTCTTTTGCTCAGGATGTACATTGATGAAGCCTCATAAGTGGATGAATACTGAGCTGAAATCAAGGTTTTTAAGTCCATCACTGGTGCTGCCAGAGAGAAATCTGAGAACACTCCTCTTCCTTGATATTAATAACCATCTCTCTGCTGTTCTCAGCATTGCCAACGCTTGTGCATGAGGTGCCAATATCATGCAAAGCACTGCAGCTGTTTGAATTGAGCAATTGCTTGAATAGAGCGACTGTTGAACATTTTATGTAATTGAGACTTGTGCTTGAATGCCTGAGGAATAACAGGCAGGAGGAGGCAGAAATGTGCAGTTTCCATGTTTAAAAAGGGCTTTGCTCTTCATTACGCTCACGAGTGAACTCTGGGCTGCAAGAGCATCTTGAGTGCACACATCACCTGCCAAGAGTCCTTCATTAGCGTTAAATATTACCATAAGAGTAGTACAATTGCATCTCAGCGCTCCTCTCTCTCCCTTACATGTATTTATCTTCTTACGCCTCCCTCCCTCCCCCTCCTTTCCTGTTAACCTCTCTTCTCTCTGCCATCAAAATAATGCCCCAGTAAGGCATTTTTCTATTAAACACAGTCTTTTCTCCTGAATGCCACTTTAGTTCTGCCAGCAGCAAAGTGTTCGTGTAAAGGCCAATTCTCCCCTTCAAAACACCCCCTGTTGTGGTTAACAGTTGTTTGGGATGAAATCTTGCATAAACCTTCTAGTGAGTTAAACCAGTGGGATGTTTCCTCCCTCCCTTTCCCTCATCCTCCCACCACCGCCGTTGTACCGCCACCATCGTCCCGCAGGGCCGTACAGTTGTGCCGTTGTATTATATCACAGCGTAGTAGCACCGCTGTCCGTGTTGGATGGTAATTTCCCGCTGACTCAGCGCCTTGAGAGCAGCAGCCGGGGCATACAACAGTTCTGTCGGGACCCGTTAGAAGCCGAGGAAGAGGCAGTCTGATCAAGGAGCGCAGGGTAGTACATGAAGGCGAGCGCCTGTTTGCTGCTGATGTGGACAGGGAGGAGGTAAAGCTGCAGTAGCCTTTAAGATTACGCAACGTTATGCAGCTTTACAGGAGGAAAGAGTAATCTCAAGGCTACTTTCTGCTCTCTGATGTAACGGATGGACACATAAACAGGTTTTATACCCTTTTAGTTGCATAAGAACGAACTTAAAAAGACCGACACATACTCTTGGAGGATTTACTTGTGCAGTTCGATGCCAAAATATAATCTGGCTCTGTCTGAAAGATCCAAAGAGCGACAAGAAACGGGCAATGGAGAGTACCCCATCAATAATGCTCTTTAATAAAATGAGCAAAGGGAGGACAACACAGCTCAGGCAGGAGAGATACGGTGCAGCGTTGTCTTGACAACAGCCGTTTCATCCTGGAAGGATTAACAGATTTTGCACAGGGATTACAGCGTCTCTAAGTTTTGATGTTACGTTGACAGCAGCACAATCACATTCACGCGCATTTGCCCTCAGGTGACAGTTAAGTGACTAGGGCGTGCATCATTCAATAGCATGACGGTGTATGTCTCACCGCATGTGCACACAGCAGGATGATGGGAAATGCTTACTCATGGCATTAAAGGAGATTGGAGTCAAGGTGTTATGCAAATAAGGAACAGAAACGGATATGCACACACGAGCTCATGCATTTTAAGATAACAACATTGCTCAGAGATTGTATTTCAGCCTTGTTGCGATGAAATGGCACATGTATGTAAATTTGCTCTTTGAATCAAGTGAATAAAACGCTGTTGTGTGTGTGTGACAGTGTGGAAAATATACCCTGACATCTGAGTCAAATCAAGTTAAGAAGATAAATCGTGACGCTTGAATTGGGAGAGTGTTAGATTGAATTATTGCTTTCCGGCTTTTCTTATTTCAAGAGAACACACACCTACATACAGTACCACACACACACACACACACACACCCCTCCCCAAACACACACACACAAGTGTCCATGTTCCCACGCTCTTCCTTGGAGCTGTAGGCAACCCTGGGCCGGTCTTCCCCCAGCCGCCTTCTGTTCAACTGGTCACGCTTACCAGGTTGAAGTCATGGAAAACACTAATAATACATTAAGTGTTGGTGGAAGTGTCGGTGTGTGTGTGGTGTGAGTATGAGCGTGCGTGGACCTGTGCTCCTCCATATGCTTGTTCCCACACACACTGTGGGACAGTCACATGGGGTTGGACTGGTGACCAGAGACGCGGTGCTGCATCGTGCTTAATGCTGCATAAATTAAACACTATACATATGCATATACAATTTTAGCAAATCCCATATGCCTCCTTAAAATAATTCTCACTGGCCGAAACTGCTACATCGTGATCACATTTGGCATCGCTGTTACTTTGCATGTACGCATACAGGGGAACCAAAATATAAACATGCGCTCGGGTGTTGTCCTAAAGCTGTTATCTCCTTAAGAAGCAAAGTGAAAGCGGCCAAGAGGACGCACCCATTCGCCCACATGTATGCTTTTGCATGCGGGCATGCACGCACGCACACACACACACACACTGTAAATAAGCGGGAGTAGTGGTGAGAGAGCCACCTGTTTCACTCCACCCCGTCACCTCCGCCGTTTCTCCTGCTGTCCTCCTCCTCTTCCTCTTCCTTTAATTGCAAACTTCCTCTTGGCTTGGAGGCAGCACAGTTGACCTCTGACCTCTGCTCTATTTCAGGTCCTTCTCAGTCAGGTTCATCGGCTGCGAGCTCTAGACCTGCTCGGACGGTTCCTGGATCTGGGTCCCTGGGCTGTCAGTCTGGTGCGTTCAGACAGTGTGCCTGTTTAAAAAATGATTGTTTTATTTTTTTAATAAGAACTCTACACACCTACGATAGCAAGACAGAGTTGTTAAGCAAAACTGTTTTAAATTAGCAAAAATTTTGTCCACCTGGCTGTCCTTAAATAACTTTGGACAGAACCTCGGCTTTAGCTTTTCAGGTAGTTTAATTTTTATGTGCAGAGGTTTTGAGATATCCGTCTTTGAGATATCTTCTTTTAAGCCCAATATAATAAAGGTGAACGGTTTGTTTACTTGTGTCATCTCAGCAGCAGCTAACCCTTTCAGAAACAGTGTCCCTGTTTACTGTGGATGATCCACAGGCTTCAGTGTGAACTGTTTTAATGGAACTAAAGATCAGCAAAGTGTGAAAACTATTGATGTTTTTACAGAAAAGACACGTGACTGGTGAGACGCACAGGAGCTCCTAGGTTTCTTTTCACCTTCATTGTTTTTAGTAAAGTTGGAATTAAAGTGCATATCTCAATATCTTGTCACATAAACCCAAAAACTGTCTGCAATGCAGGAAAACTTCTTTGTGTTAGAAATGCAAAATTTTGAATTATATTCCTGAAGTTCTCTTTTGAAAAGTTTATTCTTTTGTCTTATAGTGAAGGCAGGTTTAAATATTGTTATGGCAAATTTGAAAAATGTTCATTGGCTACCCTTCCCAGAGTTAGATTAAAACATTGATGTCATGTCTGTGCTACATAAGCCCTAAGCTGACGTGGATACTTAAAATTTATTTTCTCCAGTTTCTTGAGATAAGAAGATAATTTATTACATTTTTAAAAATTCTTAATTGATTTTATTTAGATTTATAGATGTCTGTAATCAAACTTCCATAGTTCGGTCATGTGTGAGAGATTCAGATCTGGTAAGGATGCCTCCTGGTCGCCTCCATAGGGAGATGTTCCAGGCCTGTCCAGCTGGGAGGAGCGTTGCTGTGCGTCCCCATGTGTCTCAAGCAGAGCGCACGCGCCTAGTGAATGCAGCTGTGTACACAAATAGTAGTGCGCCCTGTAAATAACAGGACAACATTACGCCAGACGTGATTTCTAGTGGTCAATAACGCAGACACTTTCAAGTGCCCAAGATAGCAATGTGCCAAAAATGTGCCCGTCCCCACCTCATTTTAAGACCAACACTCCCATCGGCACACAGATGAGCACAAGTAACTTTGCTATTTAGACGATGCCAGCACTGTTGAAATCACAACTGCATCAGTTGGAGATTAGCAACAACACCTGGGCTGCGCTGAGCAGTGCGCCGCCTTTGCAGAAGGTAGAGCCCATAATGTTTACATAACAGACTACAGGTGTGTAGAGGTGGGTTAACTTAAACAAACACATTCAGCGGCATGGCCTGGATCCTTACCGCAATATCAATAATGCTCGATAAACACCAGTGCTGTGTGTGGTTATGTGTGTGTGTTTTCAGGCGCTGTCAGTGGGGATCTTCCCCTACGTGTTAAAGCTGCTCCAGAGTTCAGCCAGAGAGCTGCGACCACTGCTGGTTTTCATCTGGGCTAAAATCCTCGCTGTGGACAGTGTGAGTTACATTCAACAATCACAAACATTCAAATCACTCTGCCTCACGTTTTCCAAACCCTTTTTATTTTATCCGCTTTGTTACATGAGCAGTTTATTGTGTTTATGGGAATTGTGTCTGTTGCACATAATATCTTACAGAGCAAATGAAAGAAAAACAGTGTGATTAGGTCGAAATTTAAAGAGTCATATGTAAGATATTTGCTGTGTGCATTATGATGCTGTAAGCACAAATATGGGTTTTATTTTATTTATTTATTTATTTTTAATGGATGATCAACTGAATGAAAGAGCAGCCATGCTGAAACTCACAGTATATGTATAAGAAGTGTGTCTTTGATTGTATTAAGCAATATAATTGGGGTCAGAGATTTTGACTAATAAACAATTTAAAATAAACTTTTGGTTGGTTAGATTCAAAATTAAGTCTTAAATTGGCAAAAGCTGCTACAGTTTATTCAGCACAAGTGTTTTCGTTTTCACATGATGAAATATTGCTTCACTTTGGCAAGTAACAAGTTTCAATTGACTGCATTTACTTCAATAATAAAAGGAAATAGCGTTCTCGCCAGCACTTTTTTTGTTAATATTTTAAACCTTCTCCTTTATCCAGTAAGTTTAACTGCAAGTCATGGTTCATGTTGCAGCAGATTGAAAACATAAATAAATCCTAAAGTGTACGGCAGTGAATCATTTTAATTTTCAGAATAAGTGAAGTGGTTCAGAGTCAGAAATAATGCATGCCTTGATTGTTACACGCCTACACAGAACATTTCAATAAAAATCACACTGGTTTGAAGATGCTGCCATGGGAGAAATGGACAAATGACAGGCCTGCTGTGACATTCAAAATTATCTGCACTGAAGTGAACCACCTCGATTTCTCTCACTTTCTCTTTTTGTTTTTCCATCTGTCTGTGCAGTCATGTCAAGCTGACCTGGTAAAAGACAACGGACACAAGTACTTCCTGTCTGTTTTGGCTGACAGTTATATGCCAGTGAGTATCCACATATCGTGTCTGTACATTTATTTAAAAAAGGTGACCCATGTGGGACTTTCTTCAAGTATGCGACGTGCAAGAATAAAAACATTCGGCACTGTTCTTTGGCTGTTGTTCACAGAGTGCTGCACAGTAATGTGCACGTAACCTTTATGGTGAAAGAGACCACAGTCACAAAAACCGAGGGAGGGGCATCAGGTCAGGTCTCTGAAATGTGCAGGCTGTTTGTACTGTGAATCTGTCCCCAGGGCTTAAGCCCGGTATACACTGTGCGATTGTGGGCTGTCCCAGATGAAAGATGACCAAATGTGGTGATAACTTTGGTCACGGCTCTGAAACGGTGGTCCTACGTGGCACAGTCATAGAGGTTCACAGACGGCCGTCGTCACAGTCTTGCAGCCAAAGATAGCCTGAGATAATCTTCTGACAGTGTCAGAAATTTAGGACGACTGTCTCACTGCATCTGACAGCGTGACTGCTGCTTTGACCTACGTCCACTTACCAACTAATAGAAATGCAGCGAGAAACGTGACACTGGCGCTACACCCCAAAAAATCACTTGGTTAGTGCATGAATGTATTATTGGATGGTTTAGCATCTTGCCATGGAGGTCTTGTTACAGCACTGTAGATGGATGATGCACGCTGATGCGGTGCAAGGTGGCGATGTTTTGTTCTTGCCCATGGACATACGTCGTAGCCTGCGATTGTCAGGCGTTGTCATTGTACAGTCTGCAGGTATTAAACTTGATGTTGTACCCAAGTTTATGAGATCAATGTCGCACAGTGTAGCATGCATGTGTGGATGTATTTTACAATTTTAGTATAGAATAGAGAGAAAGAACTTAAATTGCTATACAGCCAAGGCTGATGGTATTTGGTTTTGGTACATGATAGTTTGGGTTCTGCTTCAGGTTACATAACATTAGCACACATTATACATTTTTGCAGTTATGATGGTAAATAGATGTAAATAATACTCCAGTTTATTCTCAGACGTTCTGAGCTTGTGTATTGCATCAGCAGTGTCGCTTCAGAAAATGGCGGACCATGGCAGGCAGCACCAAGCAAATGAGAGATTTTCAGTCTGTTTGCAGTCCACACAGATTGAATAGAGGCCTTGCACTGAGCGTTTGCGTAGTTCAGTGTATCAGGCTTTTCCAATGTTTTACCTCCTCTGCCACTGCATAGAAAGAGGCATTTTCTTTTCCTCTATTTTGGCAAAAAAAAAAAAAAGTTACTATAACAATTTCTAGTCACTGAATCATATTGTATCGCTCTGAATGAACCCATATTGTTCTTGTATTGTATTGCCAACCATGTATCGTAATAAATACACATTTTATCGTTGTTAAAACGTAATACACCCCTAAATATTTTGTTATATATTGCAGTACTGTAAGCAAGGTAATATACAGCAATTTTTTTCAACTTAATTTTAGGAAAACTGTCATAGTACAAAGAACATGCCACAAGATCCATAAAATATAAGTTAAAAAGAAGAGTCCCCCTTTTTTTTTCATTCAATCATAATATCACATCAACACTTGTTGTGCAATATTGGTCAAGGGTTAAAAAAAAAAAAACTGAATGAACCACTGCCACGAGTATTTGCTTGTAAAATATTAATTAAAAATCTATAGTGTTTTTGAGAATCGATACAATACCTCAGTTGTAATGTTGTGATATCTACAGTATATGTATTGATATTGTCTCACACCTCTACCCTCCACACATACACTCATCAGATTTGGCTCCCTGAGACTTTTCTCTGCTGCCCAACGTGAAGTTTGGCTTTAGGTTGAAGCCATAGACCCAAGTTCAGGTCCATGGTAAAAAAAAACAAAACAAAAACAGGGATGCACAATATTAGCGGCATAGTATCGGTACTGGCCGATATTCACTTTAATATTAAATATCGGATATTGGCAAACACGCTGATATCCGCTGATATAATAACTGATAAAATAATAGGCTACTATTTCCTTTTTTAACGTTTGTTTAACTTGTTTCACGTGTTCCTTGTGGACAGACGTTATGTTTGCTGACGTTGTCACTTGTGAAACAGGCCAAATTGTGGGTAATTTTATGATTGTCTCAGGTAGAGGAGCATCATTCAGTTTTAAGTAGGACGTATCTTTCTTGTTTTGTTTACAAGCAATTGTCATAAATAAATATGACATGTTTTAATAATGTAAGTTAATTTTTTTTTCTTTTGCACAAGAATGAATATTACATCATTTGAAGCTTTGTATTTTACACCTGCATTTGCTGGCTGACCAAAACGGTAAGAGTATGCATAATAAAATATTAGTGCCACTACAGAAGAGAGATCTCTGCAATTAGGTGTGGAAAAAAAAGAAACATATATCGATACCGGTATCGATGATCGGCTAAATGAGTTGTAAAATATCGGCATAATGGATATCGGCAAAAAATCCAATATTGTGCGTCCCCATCAAAAACACATGTAAAACCGGCTGATGATGTAATTTGGAATCCTTTTTGCAGAAGTCATTTACATGCACAGTACTGAGCAGCACTCCATTCATGCTCTGATGTTTGTGATCACACCTCCTCATGTAAAGAGATATGTCTTCATTTTTCTCCAGACTTTGATAGATAACTTACTTTTTCACTGAAAGGAGCATTTCACAGAGTTCTCAGAGTTTTGCCCTTTGTTTCAGGCTGAGCATCGAACCATGGCCGTGTTCATACTGGCTGTTATAGTCAACAGCTACAACACAGGACAGGTAAGAGAGTGAGTAAATGTGTGAGTTTGTCAGAGGGAGGAACTCGAATCACAATTTTGATGACTTTAGACTCGACTTTACAATATCATATAAGACCTACAACTCGACTTGGACTTTCACACAAATGACTCGTGACTCCACTTGGACTTGAGCCTTTTGACTAAAAAACACTTGAGTTTTAAGAATCCACGTGTGTTAGCGTTACTTCAAGAAGTTAGTAAAATATTTTTTAAAAAAAACATTCGTGATTTATATAAATTCAATAGATTAGAAGAGTGCCAATGACTTGTTTAGGACTCTAAATTGAAAGTTTAGGACTTTGGACTTGACTCAGGACTTAAGAGCAAAGACTTGAGACTTTCTTGTGACTTGCGAAACAATGACTTTGTAGTGCCTCTGGTGTGTGATGAAGTTTGGATATGTGTGTAATCCAGCATTGCTGTCCGTCTGCTTGCCAGAGGCCTAAAGGGAGAACATATCGAATCATTCATTTACTTCCCTCACCTGAACCTTGGTGGGTTGTTTTGGGCCAGACGTCACTTTGAGAGATTACTCTATGGCCTATTGTGTAGTTCTGGAAGATATTGGTAATGTGACAGTTTTGTCACCTCTATAATCTCAGTCTTCGTCGCATCTTCCTCCTTGGTGACACTTTATCATTGCAACCTGCTCCCGGCCTCCGTTTTCAATCCCAGGAGCCTTGTATGTCTGACGCTGATCAAATGTCCAAGGGTGCGATTTTGGGATGATGTAGCTCATCATTTTATGGAGAACACACACCCACACACAGACACGCTGACACGCTCTTCCACAAAGAAATATACCGTCAGTCCCTTTTGCTTCCTCTCTCTTGCTCTTTGCAGTTATTTTTCATGTTGTTAATGTTATTTGACTCATTCATTTTTTTCCTTTACAACCTCACAGTACTTCTCTCTCTCTCTCTCTCAACATTATATAAATGTGACAAATCATAAAAACTATACGTGCTCTCAAGCTCAGAAACAGCCATTCTTCTTCTATATCACAGTTCCTTAATGCTCCTACCTCTCATAGGCCTGTAAATAATAGATGATCCCCAACGTTACAGAGAAACTCTCTGCCTGCTCCACATCTCCATTATTTATCCCTCTGACTTTCAACAACAGTGCTCATTACTGCGCTATCGCTGTTGCGAACATGTCAGGATGGACTGGTGTCTTAATTTTCAAGCTCACAGGGTTCAGTTGGGAGGCTCGGTCAGAGCTGAGGGAACAACGCACAGTAAAGGGAGGGGGTGAGGAGATTGGGAACATCCTGTCACCGCTGTTAAAAAATTTGTTGCTGTGATGCCTCAATCTATGAGAGAGAAAAATGAATCATCATTTGTTGTGGTTCATGTGGAGATGAGGTTTTGTGTTAAAGGCTTTTGTAATTGCAAGGAACAACTGAAGCTGTGGAACATCAGATTGCTGAAGATGAACACTGCTGTGTTGTCACATATTTAAAATGTAAATTCTTAGTTACCACACGTGCCTTTTTTACTTACAGCAACCGAACAGCTGAGCCTCTCTCATGCTGATTAGTCTGCATCACTCCTACTCTGTTCACTTTCCTCTCCCCATAACAGGAAGTCTGTCTGCAGGGAAACCTAATAGCCAACTGCCTGGAGCAGCTGTCAGACCCTCACCCTCTGCTCCGTCAGTGGGTGGCTATTTGCCTGGGCCGCATCTGGCAGAACTTTGAGCCAGCCCGCTGGTGTGGAGTTCGGGACAGTGCTCACGAGAAGCTCTACACCCTTCTGTCAGATCCCATCCCTGAGGTAAGAGGTTATTACCACAGTTTAGGTATATTTGAACAAGTATGAGGAGGTGTTTTTGAAAAAAGGGCAATTCAAGATGCCCTGGTATCTTGTTCTGCAAATTATTAAATCATGCATCATTATGTGAGATTAGTAACCACAAGGAAGTACCATTTGCATTATATAATAATACTTGTTTTGATTTATTTTTGGAGATTGTTAGGAAAGCCAGAGGGCCCCGAGGCGAAAGTTCTAACAACTGAGCAACCATGCGGCCCAAAAGTGCGCTCTACAAACAATACAAAAAATGTCCAAGAATCCTCTGCTGCACACACATGTTCTACAGACTAATTAAAGCCTGTTTTGTAATAGGAAGACACTCACACACACACACACGGAACAGACCCATAGAGGCCTCGAACTGTTTGGATCAACAGTGTTAAAACTGGACTGTAAACATCTGACTGGGTCGTGTGTGGAGCCGAGGGACAACAAGGCAGACTTGCCCTGAAGTTCACCGAGACATTCGATGCCCTCACTCATACACACTAAACATATTTGCATGTGTCCAAACCCACATGCACACACGCAACATCTGTTTCCAGCAGTAACTACCTGCTTGCCTTGAACAGACAGCTGCTCTGGCTGTAGGGTTGAAAATAAGGTCTGCAGAAACATCTGTCTGTGTCAACATGGACACAACACCACAAACACACACGCAAACACACACACAAACACACACACACATACATATGCACAAAAATGTACCTGGGTCACTACTAGGGAAAAAAAAACAGTCTTACATTTATTTCCTGGAGACTTACTCTCACCCTCGCCTAAACCACTGGCCCATAAATCAGCTATTTCACAGTGACACGGTTGTCCTCAATTGCACCGACTGTCCCTGATTAATGGTCTTGAGTCCTAAATGAGTCCCAAAAAATAGCTTTGCCATAAACATTTTTTCAACTATATTTTCAAGTTGTTCATTTATTTTGTAATTGGAATTCTTAATTATTTTTTTCTTACAGTTTACACACAATCTGTGCTAGAATGGAACTCCATCCCAGTGACCATTAGAGAACTGAACATATACAGTTCATTTAAATCTAGGGGTTATTGTGGTATTACCTTTTGTAGTATTGTATTGTTGTGGTATTTACCCTGTGACAGTTTTTCTAAAATAAGATTGAAAAAAAAGAAATATACCACCTTGCGTACAGTATTGCGATGTATCATAATACGTCGCATCATGACCCATATCGTGATACATTTCGTATCGTCAGATTCTGTTGACTCTACCTTTAAAGAAATGGTTATATAGTACTTAGCTATGTGAGCACTAGAAGGTTTCCTCTCTGTCCTCAGTGTTTTTGTGCCAAACTTCCCATGGCTGTCTGCTGTTGCTTGTTGCTATCTTATCTTGCTATTGCCAGTCTTACCTGCATGTTTGTCTCTTAATGTAATTTTGCAGCATCAGACAGATTCATGTACTTCACATCCATGCTTTTGTGTCTGTTCTCTGTTTTCTGTGTTTTAGTGTCTAATAATGCAGCTTAATTCCATCTTTTATCCATGTTTCTATTAACATTATCCCTCACACTATCTGCTTAGCACGTTTGTGTTTATGAGCCTTTGTGTTAAATGTTTGAAACAGTACTTGACAGTATAGTGTAATGATGTCCTGTATGGATGATGTATTTTGGCAAATTTTGTTTTTTTTCTCCGCAGCAAACAACTCCCTCTGTGCAATGGCAAGTTTGGATGAAATGTAATGGACCATGCAGAGAAACTAATGAATTATTTTTGACCAAAACTAGCTTGATGAGCACACAACACTGATAGTCATCTGTGCATTTCACAGTGATACATTAACATATTAACTTTCACCCACTGGTCTTACAAAAGTCTTGTCAGGCGAAGGGCAACGCTCTGCCTTCTGATGGTTGAAAAAGGCAGAGTTGTGTGTTAATGAAGGAAGATCAGACAGATTAAATATCCAAACGAATCAGAAAACCTTTAACAACATGTTACATTTTTTCGATATGAAAGCCTTACGGAACCAGAGGAAAGGGAGTTGAAAGCATCATTGTCTTTGTGTTGCTGCAGGTGAGGTGTGCGGCTGTTTTTGCTCTCGGGACGTTTGTGGGGAACTCTACTGAGAGGACGGATCACTCCACAACCATCGACCACAACGTGGCCATGATGCTGGCCCAGCTCATCAACGATGGCAGCCCTGTGGTCCGCAAGGTCACTCCAGAACAACAACACTCGCCTACACGCATAAAATACACTGAGTTTATTATACCATTATATGCATGTTGTAGTGAGACAAACAAAAACAAACCTAGATGAAAGTAGAATCAGTGGTTTTAAAGTATATGAAACAGTGGAGAGGTGTGGGGGCATTTATATGGCAGTACAGGTCAGACCGCTGGTTTACTGGTGCAGTCGAGGACCAAGGTTATTATGATGCAGTGAAAGGACTGGGGGAAGTTTTTTAGTCCACAAAACACTGCTGGAGTTTCACCAGAAAAAGCCTTGGCAGTAATCTCCCAAACAATCATCGTGAATGGTGACTAAGATTCAAATGTAAAAAATATGTAAACCATAAAATGTCTCCATACTGCTCATCCAAAGTAATCAAAGTGTCTTGACGCCTCGATGCCAAGTTGTTTTGAAAAACATCACTGACTCCATGTTTTTAGTCTCACTGTTCACCTGTAGCCTGTAGCTCCTATGAAGGGAGCTGCGTTCACCTGCACATGCACAATCTGAAGCTCTCACAGCAGCTCCAGGAGGGACCAAGGAGAACTTGCCAATCTGCAGGATCAATTGGAGGGCAAGTCTGGTGTCTTCTGCTAGCTCTGAACTTCTGGGTAGCATGTGAACACAGGTCTGTGTGAACCATGTTAGGAGCTACAGGCTACAGTGAACGGTGAGGCATAAAACATGGCGCAGTGACACTTTTCAACACAACTTGGCATGTCGAGGCTTCAGGACACTTGGATTAATTCAGACGAGCAGCATGGAGGCATTATGGTTTTGTTATGGTATGTATTTTTTTACATTTGAATCCTAGTCACCGTTCACTATTGTTGTTCGCAATTGTTTGGGATATGACTGTGACACCGTCTTTCTGTGAAACTCCGACAGTGTTTTGTGGACTAAAAACCTTCGATCAGCATGAAGATGAGTAGATAGTGATTGCATTTTGATTTCTGAGTAAACTATCCCTATGACTTACTTTTATTCACTCACACAGTCTACACAGGATATTAATAAGAATATTATGCACTTCTACTTGTCATTACGATTCAGGTTTTACACCCCCTTTGTGATTATTATGACCTTGTAACAGCCAGCCGAGAAATCCACTCCTGGCTTCTAATGATGGAGACGGAGTGTTCCTTTTCTTCATTATCCTTCCACAAGGAAAACTTACCCGTCTTTGCTCTCCCCACTTCAAGGACACCGAACTGTCTGTTGGACATTAACTTTCCTCCCAGCTTTGATTCTCCCTGCCCCTCAATACACACTCTTTTCTCATCAATTTAAAGTAACATTGCGTAGAAATTGGTGTTTTGTACGATTTGACTCTCACATATTAAGCAGGTCTAGACAACACTGTGTAATTTACACGATCTCAGTGTTCATTTTGTTTTGCATTTTTTCCCCTCTATGTTTGACAGGAGATGGTTGTCGCACTGAGTCACCTGGTGGTCCAGTATGAGAGCAACTTCTGTACCGTTGCCCTCCAGTTTATAGAGGAAGAGAAGAACTACAGTGTGCCATCACCAGCCAACACTGCAGGCACTGCAAACACACACACACACACACACACACACACACACACACACACACACACACACACACACACACACATAAACATGAACACAAACACACAGAGTTTCTGTTTGCAAACTGACTGAATTTTACAACAAGAATGCAAAACAAAATGGAGAAAAACAAAGGAAGTTAAGTTTTCTTTTCTTTCCTTTTCGTTTTACTCAAGCATACTTCACTTTCATGTTTTGCATTTCTCCTTTTTTTTTATCCTTTGTTGTGGAAAAAAAAATCTTGTACACACAAGCACTGCTTAAATCAATCTGTCCAAATGAAAATGTAAAAACTACAATTGAAGGACGGAGTATGTCAAACCAACAGGTGGCACAATAACCCAAACCCTAAAGCCGAAACACATTGAATGAGCTTAATTTGATAAATAACTGTGTAAGGCAGCAGTGTAAGAGAAATCCTCCAGAAAGTTAATCTAATTTCATCATTTGTTTTTTGGTCCTTTGTTTTCTGGTTTTTATAATTGAACTTTATTGAATGAAAGAAAACACACATGCACAAACACCCCCCAACAGAACCACAACAACGCATTTTAAGTTAAAGGATAAAACAGAGCAAGAAAAATATTCGTAGAAATCACTCATACACATTAAATAGGTAAAAGTAATATGTAACACACCTCATTCACAGAACCTTCAATGTGAGCACATGAGGGGCGTTATTTTAATTTTTATTCCAGCATAGAAAAATATAACATAGTTTTTCTATTTTCCTAAAATTATTAGATTTGTTCTTGTTACACTAAAAATGCATGTTAATGCATTTAAATAGCAAGATGTCGCATGTTTTTTCCTCGTGAAGATTTTTCCTTTCCTGACAGCTTACAAACGTGGTGTAAATTATGTAAAATGTGTCCACGTACATTAAAAGAGTGCTTCTTGTTGACATATTAAGTTTGATAAGGTTACCTACTCCAGCATTCCTTTCATTAGAACATTCATTTGTATTGCTTTAAGATTATCCAGGTGCTGGCCTCATATATGCGCTCCTGTGTTCACTTCCAGAGCCTGGTAACCTGACTCCAGTGAGGGACAGCCCGGCCATCCCACGCCTGCGCTCAGTCAACTCCTACACCAACATCCGAGCTGTTCCCACTGCCCGCAACCTGAACAAGAGCCTGCAGAACCTCAACCTCAATGAAGAGGGTATGACTGAGAGAGTGAGAGCTAAATAAACTGAACGGGATATTTGGATGGATTAGTGGGAGGAATTTAGGAGCAGCTGACCTTAAAATAAATCTCTGGTTTTACTTTTCCTTATCGCTTTTCTTCGTCTGTTGTCTTTTCTGCAACTAAACCACCAAATATCCCGTTCCTGTTTTGCACAAGCTCAGTGTATGTAAATGGTCATGTGGGTTTTGTTTTCAGGCATGCATTGACAGGGATTATTTCTGAAAGTTGCTAAAACATGAATAGGATGTAGATTGTTTTAGTTTTAAATACAAAAACCATAGCACTGTGGATATAGTCTGTCTTAACTTCTCTGTTCTACTATATTAATGTCATTCCTGAGGCATAATCAGTAACTACTTAGAGACTACAACCAGAAAAGAGTTTGTGATCAGTTTGCCAGCAGAGATAATAGTTCTGTGTGTGTTGTGTTTATTTATTCCAGTTGAGCTCTCACATGTCCAAATAATATGAAAATGCTCCTCTTCCTCCTCTTCCTCCATGCCATGTAAATACTGAGTGCAAGACAGCACAAGGGCCATTTATTCAGAATCAAGGTTTTCCAAAGTAATACTCACTGTTCAGTGATAATCCTCTTTCACTATAATATGTGGGCCTAGTGTCACTCATGGAGGCTCTCCACATTACAGGGTCAAACAGCAGCATCCATCATAAAGGACTTTTATGTAGTTAAAATCATCAACTGTGGGGCACCCGGTGGCTCAGTCGGTAGAGCAGGCGCCCCCATATACAGAGGCTATGCAGACCCGGGTTCGATTCCACCTGTGGCCCTTTGCTGCATGTCATTCCCCCTCTCTCTCCCCTGTTTCCTGTCCAATCTTCAGCTGTCCTGTATATAAAGGCACAAAAAGCCCAAAAAATATCTTAAAAAAACAAAAAAAACA
>JAQLOL010000019.1:29493479-29519550 GCA_029783665.1 Naso thynnoides | reverse complement strand
TTGTGTAATAAGAATATCATGGCAATAGTTTTTCTGCCGTAGCTGTTATGGGTTTAAGAAAACTAAAATCAACCATTGTCACAAACCTTTGCATGATAGCTGTTAATTGAAAATCAATAGTGTCTTTGAGAATTTAAAGCGATGTTACAAAACATAACACTGCACTATCAATACATACTGATATTTTCTTACACTCCTAATATTGATACATTGAACATAATTTGTAAAAGCGTCTACACATAGTAAAGTGTAGCAGCAGACTTTGCATTTACTCATAGCTTAACAAATGACTTCTATGATTCATTCTTTTTTCATTATCAGTGCATCTCCCAACGAAAACCACAGTTAAATTTCAGCTTGTATAGATGTTTGGGGGTTTTTTCAGCATAACAGGGTCAAAACGGCTCATGTGAACCTAGAAAGGGCCACAATGTAGCACTGCCAGATGTGTTTTATATATTATAGTGTTTTATGTAAAACCTTGTACATGTGCTGGCTGCAAAACCATATTTTCACTGAGGATTCTAAAGTTGAATGGACTGGACATCAAGAGAACAAACACTCATGATAAGTGAGTGTGAGCGAGGCGACAGGAAATGAAACCCAGTTCAAATAACCCCACAGAAGTTCAGGAGCACATTCACTAAAGAGGTGAAGATACACGATTGTTGACAAAGGTACAGGGTAAAGAACATATCATCGTTCCCATGAAGAACACATGACCTGTGGCTTTCTATGCATCATTAAAGACAGTTAGCCCAATAACAAAATGACATAATAACATAATGAAATAATTCCCATTTCAAATATTCCTAAAAACACAAAGGTTCCCCCTTTAGGTTGTTTGCACACTTGTCAGATGTATGTGTGGTTCTGCATATAAAGCACATCTGTGGGTCTCCAAGTTAACAGTCCTGGATCCAACCATGACCATGTACACTCTGAGCTTCCTGTGTGCCTTGGGCCTCTTTGCTGCTTTGCAGGTGCCTGTCACCTCAGCGTCTCTTGTAAGTGAAATGAGCTCATCTCTCTAATAGGGAATTTTATGGAGCAGTATTTTTCTCTCTTATTAAGAGTTACATGAAATATATCTCTAGCTTTATTTTATTAAAAAATTAAAAATATATAAATATAAATAATATATCCATATTTTTGCTTTTAATGTGCAATAAATTAATCATTATTTCTCTCTCTTCTTGGAAAACAATGCCTGATGCAGGGTGAGTGTTATTATTATTATTATTATTATTATTATTATTATTATTATTATTATTATTATAAGAATATTTAGTATATTCATACACATTCAAACATCACTATGTTTTCTTTTTGTTTGTATGTTTGTTTGTTTTTTAAAATTTTGCTCATGTAGATGCTTCTGAGGTTTCCAAGGAAGAAACTGCCCTTCGGGGAGGTGAGTGTTTTTAATTATTACTATTTTAGAATTTAGCATATTCATAAACATTCAAACTTCAGTCTTGTGTTTTGCTTGAATTGTGCTTATTCAGACACTCTGGAGGTTTCTGCCGATGAGAGCAGCATTCCGGAGGGTAAGTGATTGTAATCTTCATTAATATATGACCTGGGATATTCAGAGACATTCAAAAGTCACATTATTATTATTATTATTATTGGTAGCAGTAGTAGAAGTGGTAGTAGTAGTACTATATTAATTGAGTGTATTTGGACCTTTTTGGTATCAACTAAAGTGAGAAAGACTCACATTATGTCAATTTTGGGGGTTAGCAGATGACATAAAAGTCACTTTATTACACTATTCATTAAACCTGCTCCCATTTATTGAAGAAACTAACTTCATTCCACAACAAAGCTTTCAATTTTAAAAAAATGTGCAAAAAAAAAAAGCACTCCAACTGTAGATACTTCCGCCTTGTGGTACTGGTACACTACTACAAAATATGGTATTTCACAAAATTTCAAGAATGATAAGCTAAAGTCTAGGTTCTATATCTTTTGTATTCCTTTTTAAAAAGTGGGTAATGATGCAGGGCTTGGCAAAATCACATCACCATTAAACCAATACAATAAAAAACTTTAAAATTAAAAGAAGATTAAATGCAAGTACCTCCTGGATAAACTCAACCTCAAAAGCTGGAGTTTTTAATTTATGCATCCATTAATTTTCTCCTTTGCTCTGTGTCCTCCAGTTGCTGGCTGTCCCCACAAAGACAAGTACAGAACTGATTTCTGCATTTCAAAGAAGTTTGCCGGCCGCTGCAACATGACAAAAACTAAGAACATGTGTGCAGCAACCTGCTTCTGCTCCAATTAGCTTTCAAATGCCACCACGGGCCCTGACTCGTCTGTCAGTTTCAATAAATACATGTAGCATTGCAAAAGTCTGTGTCACTTGTTTCTGATTCCTTAAGACTATATGAGCTGCTCGGTGATCAGCAAAGATCACAAAGCAAATTTTCTTTGGTATCCCTCAAAGAAGAAGAAGAAAAATTGACAGCGTGGAGGGTAAAGCTTATTTTAACAGCACTGATGAAAAATAAAACGTCCGGGAAATTTTTATACACATTATCCTACTTTCTTTTAGCTGAGAATAAGATTTTAGAAACTACTTAAAAAAAGTACAAGTACACAAAAAAAAAACCTACTCAATTATAGTAATGCAAATAACTGTAATTAGTTACTTTCCACCTGCAGGTAAGGGAGAGTGTGGCAACAGGGACTGAACCTAAATGTAACAAAGGCGGACAGGAACACATCAGGGATCAACTGAAGAGGAGATGCATAAATGCCAGCAAACATACGGGCAGAAAAACCTTTCATCGTCACAGTGAAGCACACATGACCTGTAGCTTTCCCTTTATCATCAAAGAGATTTTACATGTGCCATGTCGACATTATGGTATAAAAAAATAATGACATTATCCAAGTTGAAATATTTGTCAAAAAACATACATGCCCCCGAGGTTGTGTGTACATTTGTGTGTCAAGTCTCTGTGCGATTTCGTGTATATAAAGTTCATCTGTAGATCTCCGAGGTTACCAGTCCTGTATCCAACCATGAACATGTACACTCTGAGCTTCCTGTGTGCCTTGGGCCTCTTTGCTGCTCTTCAGGTGCTTGCCTCTCGGCATCTTTCGTAACTGAAATGAGTTGGTCTCTCTAATAGGGAATTTTATAGAGTAGTTCTTGTTGTGTTATCTAAAATTTAGTTTTTTTCTCGTGTTACATTTCTATATTTTTAATTCTTTTGTGACATAAACTAATAATTCTTTCTCTCTTGTTCTGGGAAACCTTACCTGATGCAGGGTGAGTGTAATTATTATGTTTATTTAGATGCTCTGGAGGTTTCTGGAGATGGAAGTGACCTCCAAGAAGGTGAGTGTTTGTAGGCTAATCATTATTATAGTAAACTCATAAACATTCAAACTTCACAATGTGATGTTGTCAGTTTAATTGTGTTTATTTAGACTCTCTGGAGTCAATAGATGACAGCTGTTAACAGGTAAGCAAATGAGACAATATAAGTATCGAGTTACACAAGGAATCATTATTAATTTTAATTGTGCGTGACTGATTTTCTTTTTTTTTATGTCTACCCTTGGCTGTCCTTTCACAGACACTTTCAAAGACTGTGATAGAAAGGTGAAGGAGAGGGGCTGCTTCAGAATGTTCTTTTTATGTGGGAAGACCTGCAGGTGCCCCAAAAAGCTCTTTTAAATGACATCATGGGCTCTGATTCAATCAAAAAGTTTGTTTCAATAAATACATTCAGCATCACAAAAGTCCGTGTCTGTGTTATTTAATACTTAAGATCATATGACCTGCTAAGTGATAAGCAGAGATCAAATTGGAAATTTATTTGGCACGGTGCCATTCTAAATAAACACTGCCTACAGAATCACCCCCAAAATTTAATCAATTGTTCCTGGTCCCATTGCGGACATTTTCTGAAAATCTCATCCAAATCCGTCCATAACTTTTCCAGTTATGTTGCTAACAGACAGACAGACAGACAGACAAACAAACCCTGGCGAAAACATTACCTCAGGTTAAAACATTACCGGAGGTTTAAAAGTCATCAACTGTTCTATTTGTCATTTTCCGCCTCAAATTCCAAAAGCCTTAAAGTTCCCTTTAATGTTGGCTTGGGTTATATAGTTGCTGCTCAAACTTAAACTTGTTGCCGTGGTCCCGCAGATTTCTGCCTCAGTCAGTGTGTTACATGGACTGCAGTTAGTCAAATACTGACCTTATAGACTTGGGCGATATCCAGAATTGAATATCACGATATGGTCGTCCCCAAATAGATGATATTATGGTCTAGTTTCCCTGTTTAGTCATCACCTGCTTGCAGCAAAGACAACATGTGGTCTCATTCGAGTCCTTTGGCTTATCATTTTCTCCTACTTTAAACTCAAAACATTATGCAATTGGTGAGCTGGCCCTCTTCTTCTAAACTAAGTCCTTCTGGTCGGTAAATTGAAGTACTGCATGCATGCCTATATCATGCTAATTAACCTGTGATAACCTCTTCCTCTCATCAAATAGCACTATATGGAACCTTCACCGCCACAGCAGCTCCATATGCATTTTCTTTTCAAAATAAAAGCCTGAAGATGTTTGATATTGTAAAATATCACATATTATCATATTACAAATAAAGGAAACTATTGCAATATTCAATAATATCTAATGAAGGCCCAAGCCTACCTTATGCTAAATTAAGAAAATATTTAGGTTAAGGTTTTTACATGAATTGTTTGTAGAATATTGTATTCACATTCCCATTTACATGTTACAGACCATTGTCTGCTTAAGCTCAAATGACTCATGAGACACGGTCGAGGTTTCAACAGGCCTCCCTCAGGAATTTGACCCACATTACATCACATCATAGACAAATTACTGTCCTGGCTGTCATGTTGGTGACTGTTTTGTTGCTTATTTTGCGAAACAAAGTTTTGAGCTTTGAGCCATTATAACGGTTTTACGTGCTCTCAGAGTCAGGCAAATGCAGCTTTTACAGCAGCAGGCTTCACCTGTATGGTAGACAGCCAGGCAGCATCAGGCAGGAACTCTCATTAAACAGTTTGGCTGCCTTACTACAATGCTTGTGGCCCAAAATGCAGCAAACGCTCTGACAAGACCTCATAGTGTGGTTAAGGTGTTTACACGTATACAATAACAGGAACAATATCAGAGTATTCCATGTCTTGACTCAAATATTGGGTATCCCTATATGACCTTATTCTAGTTAAGGTAGTCAGAAAATCCAGTTTACACGGCAGTATTTTATTCAGAATATTGCCCTAGGTGGGTAAATATTAAAATATTGCTGTCCATGTAAACACTGAGTGACAAACTCAGTGGAGACTGGGAGCTGTCCATGGTGCTGAACTGTAGGTCGATTGAGACAAGTTCAGGAAGTTATAACAGGGGCAGAGTTTTCACCGAGGGACAAACTCCTGACTCTCAGTCACAAACAAAAAACTTCCATCACCATGGATACTGATTGATGCCGAGCTTAGTGAGCTGTTGTACTGCATCTACTATGTGGTTTGCCTCAAGATGCTTTATACCAAAACAGTGAGCATTTGCTTTACATGTTCTACTTTTGAATCTGTGCGTTTCTACACTGAAGAAGAATCAGAACAAGGAAAATAATTTTACATAGTGTTTCTTTTTTTATTTTCACTTCACTTATTTGTGATTTTATCTAAATCCACAGTGAAAAATCAGTGCATGCAGCATTGGGTTCCAGTCAGTGATTCAGTATTCTAACAGGACTTGAATTTCTAAGATTTGTTTGTCCAGTGTCAGGTGAACTCTCTTTTTCAGGATGGTGCATTCACACCAGTGTTGACTTGCTGCTAGACTTTTAGGGGATTTTGTGCACTTTGACTCTCTTGCTGGGTTTGTATGGTCCTTAATATTGCAAACATACAAACAACCAGAGGCAGAGCAGAAAGAGAGGTTATGTAGACTATGAAGCCACTCACTGGCATTTGTTTTCATGCATGCTGCAGTTATCGCATACTTTAAACAGAGGTAGTTGTGAATGGGAGCTAAAGAAACCTGCACTTGTAAATGCATTGTCTTTGAAAGAATACATCATTTTATTTGTTTGCATGTTTGGTTTTAGCTGTGAGATCACATCGTGGAGAACAAGTCTCTGATTTGTCTGAGTTGAAGGTCTGTTCTTTTGAAAGTTTGATTTCCAGAAGAATGTAAACAATAAGTGTCTGTAGTCATGCCGAGTTTAATTTCCCCAGTTTCACTGTCACGTCAGAGCTCCTGACCTCATGTTTGTGTCACTGCTCTGTGCCTCACAGTGCTGAAGCAGTGCCAGACCGAGTAATGCATGAGCCCTGAGTGGAGCTAAATCACTGGCACTCGGTGAACCATTTCTAATTCACATTCTCTGTGCTTACTCAAATATATAGCGGTGTTTATCATCAATAAGTACAGAGCAGAACGTATTTCCATTTTCACATTTTAAAACTGCAGCCGGATTGGAGGATGCATGGCATTTAGGCTCATATGAGTCAGAGTAATGTTTGGTGATAAGCTGAGCTACTGCAGGTGACGACTGAGTCTGGCAGCTTATATTAAGTTATGTGCAGCTTCTTGTGTTGTTCGTTTTGTTTTTGCAATTTTACAGCAATCTTAACCCTTATAAACTTTATTTATACACCACTTTAACTGCAGATAAAGTGCTCTCTAAACGAAATAAGAGGCTCATCTTCTTCCTCCTTAACTCACATTGCATTTATGATGCCCATGATATTTCTACTGATTGGATCAAAAGACTTTAATGTGTGCTTGTGTGTGTGTGTGTCTTCCTTCATTTAGGTGTACCAGCAGCCTTTTCTCCTGGTAACCTGAGCACCAGCAGCAGCGCCAGCAGCACCCTGGGGAGCCCTGACAATGACGAGTACATCCTGTCCTTTGAAACCATTGACAAAATGCGACGGGTGTCATCTTATTCTTCCCTCAACTCTCTAATAGGTAACAGCTTTTTTTATCAGTAAAACAGCTCTACTGGGGGTGGATGTTTTTCTTTCGAAACAACTGTTTTTCATCGCTGATCTTATGCAGGGGTTTTCTGAATGTGCAACTCCACCACTTCTGCATAATGAGTTGTTAAATACTCAGGGACTCATTGGGTGCAAAACTATTTTGGCCTTGGGATGTTTTCTTTGGTCTTCTGCGTTGACAAATTACTGGTAGTAAATCTTCAGCGTGTTTGTCAACTTCCTTTATTTCAATGATAAATATGAGACAATGATGAGATGATGCTAATTAAGGCGAACAGAAAAGAGACAAAACTAAAATGTAGTTTTAAATGGACTGGTAATCGGTAAATGGACTGTGTTGTAAAGTGCTTTTCTAGTCTTTTCGACTACTCAAAGCGCTTTACAACACAGTCAGCATTCACCCACTCACACACACACATTCATACACACTAAGGGCAGGTGACTTGTCTACAAAGAGCCACATGCTCATTAGGAACTCATTCACTCACCAGTGGCGCAGCCATTGGGATTAATTTGGGGTTCAGTATCTTGCCCAAGGACATGTCAACATGTAGACTGGAGGAGCAGGGGATCGAACCACCGACCTTCTGATTGGTCGCTGGCCCACTCTACCTACATAGCCACAGCCACTCCATAGTTATAAAGATAAAAGCTTGACCAAATTTCTCTTTTTTTCTTTTTCTTTCTTTTTTTTTTGTGTCAAAATACTATAGACTGTTTTGCGGCTTGTTTCCTGTGCTGTGAGCAGCACATCAAAACTACAACCGCAGCAGACAGTGAGGACAGTCAGGACTAACTTGCTGAGAAGTTACTTATATCAACAATTATTTTTCTTTCTCCGTTTAAAAGTTAACAGTGACAACATTAGAGCTTGGGAGAAAGCAAGAAATGTGAGATTTGGGCCCATTTTTATTACACTGAGGCTGAATTTTTTTAAAAAAGAAGAAGAAAATCTTTATCAGACAGGAAACAAAGTGGCCATAAAAAAGCTGTTAAGAATAACATCAACCTAAAGAGACAAGTTAAGGCACATTTTATTATCTGCACAGCTCTCACTGTTCATAACAATGTTGCGTCCCAGGCCAGTTGTTGAATCATATTATTTCAAAATAAATATGCAAACAAAACATTCTCCATGTCTGGATAATTTCCTTAAAGTAATACCATCAAACCACCAGAGCAGAACTTCCTGCAGAGCTGCTTTCTAAATAATTCTGCCTGTTTTCCATCAGTCGATAAGATGAAATCTTTGAAGTTTGACGTCACAATGCCTCCTTTAAACTTAACAAATGAATCTCTTTTAGAAAAAAAACTTTTTTTTCTTGTCTTTTTTCTTTTTTAAAAATTTTTTAAAGCTGCAGTATTTATTTATATAAGCAGTTGATCCAAACACTTTAAATCACATGTGGCCCACCTAACTACCAATGTTAGTACCCTGATTTAGCTTATTGTTTTGCTTTCCTGAGCAACAAATTTACTGTTTTCATTCAGTCCATCTGCTCTGATCTACCCTTTTTCAGAAAAAACAGTTTACACAAGCCTGCTGTACAATGCCAGCCTGGCACTAAACACTGGACAGACAAAATTAGTAAACATAATAAAGCATGAAGAGCTGAAAACCAGGTATTTTTCGCAGGAGTTAGGGGAGACCAAACAAGAGCTAAAAGGAGAGTAAACTTAGAAACTCAACTTCATAGACAAATGCTAATGTTGCTTTGTGAGGGCTGCATGCATAAATTGACATTTGTTTGCTAACTAATCCTGTTAGCTATAACAGCTTTATAACACCTTACCTTGTTAAGCATGTTTGTGTTTTCAGCAGACTTCTGTCCCCAAGTGACCAAATAGCTGATAATTACTGCTTTAAGTGAGACAAAAATCTTATGACCATGTCAGTGTTCCTGCAGTCGTTGCAGTCGTCCACATCGATTACATAAACCCCGCCCATTTTTCCACAAAATAGCTTTATCTATGAGCTATGGTTTTTGTTTATATTCAATAAATGTTACAGAAAGTAGCTGAAAATGTGTGGCAGCGTTAGTTATAAAGAACATCTATGTCAAAATCCTTCTTCACGCTAATATTCGAGCTAGAAATGCAGCACTTGTTAGGAACTTTTTTCCAGGTGTAATAACTTTAGTCTCCTCAGCTTCTGGCTCCCTCTCTCTCAGCAATTTTTGACCCAATAAACAGAGACGTTCTCTTTAGAAGGATGAATTACCTACACCTAGCAACTTTCACGTGCCTGTAGTGTTTCGATACCCTGTTTCACCATGAATAACAACAAATGGGATTTAAAACTGCAGTCTTAGATCTACTAAAACACATGGTCAAGTCAAAAATCAACTGGTTTGCTCCTTTAAGCCTCCAGCCTTTCTTTAGCAAGTGTGTTTTCGGAATAGTGACAATCTTGTTAAGGATTGAAACATCTATTTTATTTATTTATTTATTTATTTGTTTTAATAATTAGATTTATCATATATCTTTTTTTTTAAATCTCATCTTTTTATTGGTTTTTTCCTTAACCAGAATACAACTGTTTATCTTTATTCAGTATTAACAGTGGAAACACAACATGAACCTGAACCCCTTACCTCCTGTCAGGCCCTTATTCCCCATATGCTGAGACTATACATGCTTTGTCACATTCATACATTCTTGTATACATAAATACACAAACGTAAAGAATATATATACCTACATACACGCGCACACATATGTATACGTACATATACATACACATACAGTTGTTATATCAGAACACAACTGGAGCCGGTTATTACATCCTTGCTGGGAGTAAAGGGTTAATGTTTACACTAAAAGTTAAGGAGAGGGAAAAGCTGAAAGCAGGGATAAATTAAGAGTATTTATCTGCAATCAGTTGTTGAGGTGAGTAAGGTTTACATGCCACGTGAGAGCAGATAGGATTGTAAGAGTGAGACCCTATTGTGAAGAAAGATTTTTAAAGTGTTCGAGGAAAGGTCCGTACACATTCAGATTTATCATATATCTTATTTATTTATTTCATGGGGGGGTTTTTTGTATAGGAACAAGTATATATAATAACTAATGCGACACACCACAGTAATTTATAGCCTAAGCTAATTTGCATAGCCCGTCCCTGGATGGGCCTTTAAAAAAAAAAAAAAAACACCTCAACAAATACATACAACACAAAAATCAACAAATGCATAAAATACAAGAAACACTCTGAGTCAGTGATTTGTCTCCAGCATGCCACTAGAAACTGGTGGTAGCATCAGTGCAATAGTTATAACCTGTTGGACCTTTACAATGGGCTGCAGACAGCAGCTGAATCAGCATTGTGTTTCCACACACAGAAACTGCCATCCCAGGAGAGAATGCTCCAAGGAGGACTAAGTTTGAGAGAAAAATGGGGAAATGAATGATCGGGAGAATGTGATGGCATCGGAAAGGAATACCTAAGGCTCCCCCTAGAGAGGGTGAAACCCGTCAAAGGAGAAAAGTGACAGAGGGGGAAGCTCCCAGTCCAAGAATAGAACAAGTGTAAAAAAGGTTTGCAGATGTGTAAAAGACAGCAGAGCTCGGGGGAGGCAGGAGAGACCCTGCGAGTCACCTGAGGCCATTAAAGTGCTTTTCCTGGTACACAGTGAACTTGGACCCACTTACTCACCCCTGTTCTCAGCTGATTGGCGGGCTCCACCATGCGTCCTGACAGCCAGTTTGTGTGCGAGCAGGAAAACCTTTAACTGACTCACAACCCCCCAAGGGAAATAGAAAGTGAAACTATGGTTCTTTCTTTCCCGTTTTTGTTGCATTTTATGTTACAAACCCTGTTGTGATCACCCAGCTACCCTGCAACGTTCCGGTATGTGACTTTTGCACAGCGCAACGGAAAATGAATCCAGTGGAAAATCGAATGGAAAAGTAAATTAAGCTCTGGAGAACAGTGAATTTGACTTGGCAGGAAGGTAGTTTCAGGTACTGTAATGAAATTTCCTTTTCAGCGTGTTTTGTTTGATTTGCTCCTTAAATGAATGCCACTTTATGGTAGGTGTACGTGACTGAGTCAAGCTCACCTCGGCTTCATATCGGTCCTTTGGGGAAGCCGCCGACTTTCCTCTGCTCTGAAACTCAATTTAAACACAATCTGCAGTTTAAATCTGAATGAAGCTGTACGTCCAGCACGTACACACTTCATTTTTTAAGCCTCAAGCACATTTTCTCTCAATCAGACAGACAAAGAAATTTTTTCTCCTAAAGTGATGGGAAGATGAATATTTTAACCCTGTTTCCTCTGAGCGGCACAGTTCACTTTGATACGGTATGGCACGTGATTTGCATTTCAACTGTCAAAAGCTGGGAAAGGTACCCAAATAACTGATCTGTACTATCCTACATTTTGGCACGCTTTCGCTGAGGTACGAAGCACACTGATCTGGTCCCAAGTGGCCCCAAGGGGGAGGAGCCACACACACTGCAGTCCATTGACTGCAAGAAGGCAAAAAGCTGTTTCTCTTTTTCAGAGATGCCCTGATCACACTCACACAGTTTCACGTTCACACCTGTAAGCTGCCCAGTACAACAACAGTTTTAGCAGCTCCTCTGGAGTGATTCAGTAGGAGCCTTGCTCAAGGGCCCTCAGTGGTCGAATGCGGGTGGGGCAAGCAGTTCCCTTCACTTTCACCACCCACATAAATCCTGCTGGTCGGGGGTTTGAACCTTCCATTCATCAGCTCGCACCTCTAACCATTTGGCCACCACCGCTCATTATGCTGTTACCCCGGAGAGAACGTTAACTGATGAAACTATGATTCTGTGCAGAGATTAAATGCTGGCCACACTGTTTCTACAGCATTTTAAAACATGATACAATTTATATTTAGAAAAATAAATCACAGATAAAATCTGTAAATGCAGCTGTTTCGTTAGTTTGAATGTACAAGTAAGAGTAATGCTGCTGCATCTGAGGGTCTGTATGTACCTGTCGCTGTAAATAGATTTATTAATATGAATGTATCAATCTATTTTTATTTAATGTTACTAAGCTACATAACAGTGGATTTTTATAGCAACTACGGTACATTACACCATAATTTACTTAATCCCCATCAATTATGTTTTTTTTGTATGAAAATGTGCATTTAGTGAAGAACTCAGTTGGGATTATTTTGCCAGGTATGATGCTTACGAAGCTATCACCATCCAGCGCATAACCTGCCAACCCAGCAAAGGTACAGTCTGCGGTAGTAACACAGAGTTTACTGTTCCAAACTGTAACATACTGAATCAAAGGTAACTGTACTCCGAAGTGGAAGCAGGGCTTTTGTTTGACCTTTTTCCTCTATGGGAAGATACATTGTGAATGTCCCAATCTGAGATTTATCAACAAATCCAGACTTTATAAAACCCAAACTAAAATTCAGCCTCTTTCAGGGCAAAGCAACCATTGCACTAACGCTTGGAAATGAATGTTTGATGAAAACAACAATAAAAGCAGCCCGGCTCACCGCTTGCTTTCATTACCCTTTTAGCCGAGAAATTTAGCATTCAGTGTTTATTTAAACCTTTTTCAAGGCTGCTTGCGGGTCCTAAATGCTGGTGTGAGGTCTCCATGAAAGCAGGTTAAAAGACATATTGGCCCCTCGCCCACTAAGCTGCGTCCCTGCTTTGGCTGAAAGGAGTCCCAGCCGTGCCTTTTTATTACTCCCACCTCGCAGTGTGCTGCATGTGTAAGCAGGCAGGGCAGAGCGGATGAATGGATGTGCGTAGCAATATTCAAGGTGCGTCAAGAAAAGATTAAAATACACAAATGAGTGCAGATGAATTTGGTGTTTTGTTGGTAGCTGTTTCTTCTGTCGGATTCATTTATTCAACTCAGCCGAGACTCTGCTTGTTATTTTGATTTTGTCTCTATCTTTCATTTGGTCTGAAGTTGTTTCATGAGACTCTCGGGTGTTTGTTTTTCATCTTATCTGAAAAATGTATTATCTCGTTTCTCTCCTTTTGGAGTAAAGCAGCATACATTCTCAGTTTTACCGCTTCTGTGTTTTAACACTGCAAGCAAACAGAATTAAATGCTGAGAGGTAAAGCGGTCTGTGTTTTAAAGTTTTGCAGTTAGAACAAAGTGAGAGCATGAATGCTAAATGCAGCAGCTGCTGGACACTGGCCCGCAGTGAACCAGCAAGATACTAAAACTGTGTGGGAGTCAGGGCAGAGTTCCAGTAGTGATTTATTGATTACACTTTAAATGTTCATTTTCTCCTTTTTGTCTCTGCCCTCTTACTCTAATTTGTGCAAATCCGACAATATTGTTTAAGCCACACTAGCATCTCTTTGAGGCTGTGAGGAAATTGAAAAAAATTTTAAGATGGATTGACCTGCAGATCTCTTTTGGAACCAGTGCACTGCTCCTCCCTCCTTTATCCTCCTCATTATGTGAAGCAGTTAGCTTCTCTTCTTTTTGCTAGTGTATGAGGAATGTGTTTGCATAAACAGGTTGCAGTGTGCGTACTGTAGAAGTGTGTTCGCTGTCTCTGTTGAAGACAGCTGTCCACATTCATGTTGTCAGCTTTTGTTCATGCACTGAAGTGTTGGATAAATTGAAAATTTGGCAAGAAGATTACATTAAATAAAACAGTTAACGGGTCACCGCAGTAGTCAAGTGTCTGTGCCAAGTTCTGTGCCAGTTTGTCGAGCTATCTTGGTGGATGCGTGAACATTTTGACCAGCTGATGTGATAGATTAAAACCATGCGAATCACCAAAAAATCAGAATTCGTCCGTCTGGATCGTGCCATCACGACCTGTGGATAGTTAGGCCTAGATGTGCTCCCTCAGTCGTTTCCATTCTTGGCAGCATCTTTATCTCATCCAAGTTCAGTCCAACTTAAAGCAACACTATGTAACTTGGACCATGACCCACTGCTTTGAAAAACAAAACTAAGCGATGCAGGTTAATACGTCACACAAAACAGCAATTTTAGCGAAACGGGGTCTTATTTTATGGAGAGAATGTCGTCTGGTTTTCCCTCCGATGTCCTACGACTGCTTCGTGTGTCCGTCTGTCTGCAGCCAATGTCACCAACGACGACCCAGTGCTGCAGCTGCAGCTTCAGTCGGCAGACAGTTTACGTGTTGCTTTCAGGAACCACCGTGAATCACAGAGTTGAGGGAAAATTAAAGGATATTTTCTCCATAAAAATATGACCTAGTTTCACCAAAATTGCTGTTTTGTGTGACACATTAACATGCATCGTTAAGTCTCATATTTCGAAGCAGTGGGTCACGATCAAAGTAACCTAATTTTGCTTTAAGCAGGTTACACACTACAAGATAATCAGGCAGATTTGGGGCTTGATTCACCCTTCTTGACAACCCTCACGAAAGTTCAGATTTTTCTGATGATTCTAAAGATTCTCTTGTTAGATTGTCCTGTGGTGTGAGTTGTCTTTAGTGTGATCAAATCTGCTTGGAAGAACGTTGGGGCCGTACCCATGTCAACTCGTGAATGATAAACATGTTCAGTATTGAACAACAGATGGATATCTGTGAGTCGGGAAATTTCAAGGACGGACAAGCACGCACTTTAATGATTGTCACATGGAGTGAAACAATAGCCAATTGGGAGGCGAGCTGACTGAAAACAGAAGCAAAACAACCACAGCCATGGCAACAATAATAAACAAGAAGCATAAAGCCAACATTCGCACAGTCTCCACAACCTTACCCATACTTTTTTGTTGTTGTTGTTGTTGTTCAGAGTGAATTTTCAGTCAAAAGAAGTCCATTAACTGCTGTCGCCAATCCCTCCTGCCTGTCGTTCGTCATGCTTGTTTGCCCCGGGAGAGGTTTTGCGAGACTTTTAGCGTTAGGAGTCGGGACTCTGGTTGTTTGTGAGTGGAATCCGTGTGTGGTGTGCTGTTTTGGTCATACTACTGCACTCCACACACTATAGGAACAAAACTATTAAATCTATGATTTTTTGTTGTCTCATGTGGGGTCTCTCACATTTTCAAAATCTGTTAAGATTTTAAAAATCTTTTGGCATGGGCCTGGAATTAGCGAGCTCATCCGCCATAACAGTCAGGTCAATATTTGTCTCCTCTTGCTGTAAGAGTCGGTGTTTGATTGTGATATATATATGATTCATTCTCGGAGAATCATGACTGTCTGCCATCAGTGTGCAAGTGAGACTTGAATGGTCGGCAAATTGTAAAGTTGTTGCACAAAAGCTCTTTATAAATGCAGGCTTTAAATATCTAACAGAGGTGTCCGAGGTAACACTGTGCCTAACACTTTCTGTACCTGTGCTGACATTTGCATTTTGTCACAAAAAGGGTTTCGATTCCCTTTCACTTTGTGTCAGTGTATCCAGGGCGCTCTCCCATCTAAAGAGCATCACAGAAATGATTTGTGCTGCTTACTCTGCTTACATCTCTTTGTGAAATATATTTCAAATATGCCTCAAAGAAGAGTTTCTCCTCTGCTTTCAAATGTCCTGATGCATTTTTTATGCCTCAACCATTTACGGCCCCCCCAAAATCGCTTTGCAGTGTTAAAACTTTTTTATGTCATGTGCCAAAAGTGAGGAGGCCATAAAACAGTGATGCAGTGGTTCATTTAGCATTTAAATAATTAACATCTTTACTGCTGCACATCCATTCTAGTCTGCACAAGTCTTCCAGTGACACAAGTATCGAGTCACTGTGGTAGCGTTCAGCCAGTGAATAATCAGCCTTCACCTTCCCTCATGTTCACTGTGTAAAGGGGTGCAGTGGTAATTTGTGTGCACCTGTAATGTAGCGCAGTGGTTCAATGGAAGAGGAACCGTATTTCACATTTATCAATCGGCTGTTTACTGCAGCAGATCATATCCCAACCCTCAGGCTACACCCTAATCAAATCTTTAACTGCTTTGCTCGGTTTATCTTCCTCACTCACTCTTACCCTCTCAATCTGCCCTCTTGGTTTCCTGTTTTTTTTTCCTACTCTGTCGTCTTTGCCTTCCATCTTTGCATTATCTCACAGTGCACAGGCTTCTGAAATAACCAGTCCCTCCCTGTCCCCTCTTTAGTTGTTGGATCCTTCCAGATGCTCTGCTCCTCACCTCTTGGATATTCCTTTCTGTCATGAACTGTATCTTTCCGTCTCCCCCAGCTGCAGCCCTCCATACTCCTGTCCTTTCTTGTAACCATCCTTCCTTTGTCTAATATCTTTAAAGCGTGGGACCATCCCACCCTCTTGGCATTCTCTGGAGAGGAATCTGAGCTATAAGAAGGTTCAGGCTTCAATACCTGGAGGAGCTCCCTAAGGAGTTTGCAGCTCCAGGGCTTGGCCTGTGTGCCTCATGGAGTAGTGATGATAGGGGCTGAAAAACAGGGAGATAATAAAAGGAAATGATCATCTCCACAGGCCAAATTTATAGGACCTCCTGCATGGATGGAAAGATCTGAGTAGGAAAAGCAAAGAGAGGAAGAATCTGAAAAGTGAGGGCAAAATGAGAAACAGCAACAGTTGGAGACTATTAGCGCTCAGCATCCCTGTAGCTGACACTGAGGAAGGGGAGAAAAACGACAGATTGAAGCTGACACACAAAGGGATTTTTCAGAGGGAGGTGAAGCAGAAAAGCATAGCAACAGGGAACCAGGCTTGGTATACTGCAGAGACAATGTGCTAAAACAAGTTAAAGCCAGGAGCATAAAGAAAAGGGAGGGCGTGTGGAAGAAGAAGGGGGTTGCTAACGCCAGGAGATGCACGACTGGCAGGTTAAAGCTGGAAGCAACTCTTGAGAAATTGACAGCTGAGGAATGGAGAGTTGAGAGACGAATGAGCAAACAAGAGGGCAAAGAGAAAGTTGAAAATAAGGTCAGAGAATGTTAATCTCGTAAAAGGGTGAAATTGAGAATTTTTTTAGTTTCACTGTGAGACAAAGCAGAAGATTAAAATACAGACAGATGATGAACAAAACCACCTGACAGCAGAAGAGACTTTGTTCATTTGTATTCAAGATAGCAGCAGTGAAACTCCAGTGGATGACAAGAGCCAGGTGTGTGTGTGTGTGTGTGTGTGTTAATGATGAACATTACTTGACACTGGAGGTCTTTTTCCCTATGCCATCTCAACAAATCCAACAACTGCAGGAGAGAAAAATGAGCAGTGCAGGTATCAGGATGCTAATGAGATAATTTTGTCATTGACACACATTAGCTCTGCTGTGTTAATGAACTTGAAAGAGGGAGTGATGAGAGTTACATCAGATTGAGATGTGCATGTTGTGTATATCCATCAGCCATATATGCATGATGTATTTTTTATTGTCAAACTGACCTGTATTTGCAGATAAACTCAAATGCGTTGAACTTGTTCATTTGCCTTGTTTGTCTTTTCCAGGTGTGTCCTTCAACAGTGTGTACACACAGATCTGGAGGGTGCTGCTGCACCTTGCTGCAGACCCTTTCCCCGAGGTGTCGGATCTGGCCATGAAGGTCCTCAACAGCATTGCATACAAGGTACGTTATGGACCTTGTTCCAAGAGATAGCATGTTTTCCTCACAAGGAAATTCTGAATTTTTGTGAGAGCCATTGTCTGGCTCTGCTGTTTTCTTTATTTCCATGCTGTGCTCATTAAAAATTCTTGTGAGATGAGTATTTATGCAAAAATTTAGTAATTTTTTAAGAGTGGTATTTTAATGTGCTTTTTGTCTTTGTATCATGTAGCACTACAAACCAGTTACAATCTCAAAGTCAGTTCTGTTTTGCTACTCAGTTGTGCAGTAGAAAAAAACTGTTTCCAGCACACAGTCGCCCCTCCCTCCCACTGACATTTTCTTCCTACAAAAGGCCATTACTTCTGTGCAAATGCAATTAAGGGACAATGACTCCCAGAGGCTTGGCAGAGCAGAGCAAAGAGAATGCTGTAACTTAAAGAGACATAATAACCACTGTAGTCCACCACCCGTCCTCACCCTTAGGCAAAATGTCTTGTGTCTCCCACCACCAACACCAATTGTCCCCTCAGTTACCTTCAGAGGAGCTGCACCTCCGCAGTAAGACTCCCTACTGGACTACAATAAAAAAAAACAAGAGGACTTGATATACGGTATGATGCAATATACTTCTCTTCTCCAAGCAAAAGCTCAGCCCTATCTGTGTGGCATCGCAACACACTTTTGCAGGATTAGTTTTTGTGTACCTGCAAACCTGAAGTCAACTGAGCAAACTGTCACATTTTTAAAACTATGGGAACAAACAGATTTTCTGAAATGCTGTAATCACAGGAGCGATGACTGACACACAAAAGAAAAACAATTCAGTCAGGCGCTGCAGCTGCTCCAGACCTTTTGCATCATCTTAACAGGTCTGCTAACAGCAAGAGTTGGGGATTCAAGGCTTGAGACGTGACTCAAGTCAGACTGGACTGATAAAAATGCGGATTTGAGCGTTCACTGCCTCAAGACTTGACTTGAAGCCTCAAAGCAGAAACATTCAATCTCGAGATTTTGGCTCAATATTAAATCAGTCAACAGTAAAGAAAAGGACAGTGGCCATAAACCACATTGATTTAATCACCCCATGAGTTGAAGAAACTATGACGCAAAGTTTTCTGTGCTTTATCATTTTAATGGTTGGCATTCATAGACCTGAAACATTGCATGTGACCCCTGACAGAGTCAGGTGACTTAACTCGGAGTTACACTCAAGGACTTAAAGGGGGAGACAGCAGCATTTGTTCATTGCGGCTTGTAAACACAACATTCAAATTAGGCCTTTCCTCCTGGCTCCAGAAGTATTGTAATGCGTGTTTATACTGCTTGTACCTACACAGCTTGTTACATTTGTCTTAATGAAGAAGTTGATAATTTAACAAGCTAGCACAAGCTAACTGCCGCTGTTTGGCAACAGAAAGCAGGTCAAGTCCACGTCACCCTTCATCCCCAGCCTCTTCTTCAGTGCTTAAAAGCAATGTGAAAGTCAAACCAAGATTCACTCTCAGTCTGGAATGAGCTTTATCTGCTTGACGTTTCGCCTCATGGGCCTATATTTCCTTTTCTTTGTGTGTCTGCATTTGCAATTTTCTCCAGTCCGAATGGCGTCCAGTTGCTATGTTTGATTCACTCTCAGCCTCACCTGTGCGCTCTCATTGGGTGGCAGAAACACACCTAATCCTCACCCAGAAACGTCCCAACTAAACCAAAACATGGAACTGCAGGCAGAGGGCGGGGCTCTGCAGACACAGTCACCACCACACATCGAGGGGCCAATAAGTGATGACTGAGCCAGATTAATTTTATATAAGCCTATATTAAAGTTAAACTGTCTAAAAGGACCAAATCTTCTCTTTGTATTTTGTTGAGTTGCGTACTTACATCATTCGGTGGTGGAGAGAGCATTGAAAATTTTACTCAACTACAGGTATGTTACAATGCTGATATATTACTGAATTATGAGTGAAAGTAAGTGTTAAAAAGTACTTGAGTAAAAGTACAAATTATTGTTTTAAAAATTACTCACAGTACAAGTTACTAATCACTTTTTGGGCACTGATGTTTAATGAATTTCTCTTTTTTCTCTGAAAAACGATAAAATGAATGAATGAATTTAACAACGGCATTTTTTTAAACAAATGCACACAGTGTTACCATAGGAAGGAGTTGTAGCAGTCGAGGTGTCACTCTCATGAAAATTTTTATATCTGTGTTTTCGGATTGTGGCCGGCTGTCCCTCTCGCTCTCCTCCTGCCTCACTTTGTTCAACAGCTGCTGCTCCTGCGCCGGATAAATCTGCATCTCTGAATGAACTCATGGCTCCTGTGCTGGGCGGCCATGTTTACCTCACCTCTCCAGACCTGTGGCTGTTGCAGCACCGCTTATTTTTTCCCGCTCTAAATGTCAGGGTTTCAGTCGGCCGGTTTGAGATGGGATAGCTTTATTGGCTACTGATGTGATTTAGCGCCAGTTTATTCTCCCACCCATCATTCATTGCAGTTGTTTCATGCCGTGTTTCTTTTTTCTTTCCTTTTTTTTTAAATTTAGGCCTACTTTTTTGTTTTTTTGTTTTTTCCTGTTACTCGGTAGCGGATGTGATTTAAAATGTAGTGAAGTGCAGTACGTCAAACAAAACCTACTTAAGTAAAAGTAAAATGACTGATTTTAAGAACTATTTTTAATAAATACTAGTACATTAAAAAAAACAGCTACTCAATTACTGTAACGCACGTAAATGTAATTCATTACTTTCCACCTTTGTCTTCATCCCAAATGTTTTCAAACAAGTTCAAACTCAGGAAAATCTACAATTTAAAAAAGAAAATCTACAAACTTCTGGAGTAACACTGGTCAGAGGGTGAGAAGGAAAGCAAACATGACGAGACTTAACATGAGTAAAACTTTAATACATTTCTGTTTTCTGTTCATTCCATGATCCCTCGCTGATCCACGCCATCATCAAACTGCGTCTTTTGTCGTCATTTGTTCCGATGAAGTATCGATTGATTTGACTTGGACTTCACAGTGACAAGGGATTGAAAGTTTATCTGTGTCGCCTCTGTACCTAAAAAGAACAGTGTGACATTTAAAAAGGAACGACAGTCTAAACACATCTAAATTCCTGATCTTCTTACATGAATGAGTTACCGAAGATGCAGCCTGCATTCATTTTTTTCTTACAGTGCTCATCGGTCTCTTAATCAAAGAACATTCATCCCAAGCTCACAAGTGTTAACATTAGCCTAACAGGAAACCCAGCTCTTTTAATTAGGAATTTTAAATGTCAAATGTTATTGATTTGTAATGAAGTGAACAAGGTCAGCAGCTAATTAAAATTTACTTGCTTCTTAGATGATGAAGGCATTTAATGCTTTTTTTAACAATCCTCTCTTGCTGTATGATGCTGAGGTGGAAGTTTTATGTTTTTATCCTGATATTCTCTGTTTCAAGACTCTATCCAGTCTTTTCAGTTAAGCTGCTCAAGTTTGATGACATTTTTTAATTAAAATCTGAATATTTTTGTCTGACGACAAGTTGCAGTTATCACACAAAGTCTTTTAATATTTGGATGGACTTTGAAAAGGCTCTACTCCCGTGCTCACTTTAATCAAAATGAAATGTGTCAATCGCCATGAGACGAGATCAATACTTCAGAGGCTTGAATCTTCTGATTTTCCTCACCTGACGCAGCAGATATCTCTTCTTTCGCACCGACCCCACGAACCTGCACTCCGCCAACCACATCTTCCTTTCATCAGTCCTCCATCTCTGCCTTATCTGCTCTCACCTTAACCACTTCCTTGTCATCATTGCACATCAAGGCTGTGCACCAGCAGAACATCTCAGAAGCACCTTCAATAATTGAACAGGAACATTCAGAGATTTTTCTGAGTCACATCAGCTTTCATGCCTGCATCCTACCAGCATGGACTGTGTACTGTACATGCACTAACTTGTTTGCTCACTTTCCATGCAATTAATGACAGAGGAAGAGAGGGGAAGCGGTTTGAAACAGAAGAGCAAGCTGTTTCCCAGCGTGTAGCGAAGCAGCTGGTAGAGCCGATTACCCCCGTTTCCCGCTAATGCGCAAGTTTTGCATATCTCATTTTCTAGAAAGCCTGTCAGCAGATAAGGCATGTGGCCTCCCGTGCTAACGTAATGTTTGTTTACCACATGTTGATGATTGGCAAATGTTGATGAATAATCTATGAGCAAGTTGCATACTTGAGTCGTTTTAACTGATGAGCTTGCCGTTTCTTGTTCATCTAGGCATCTGGTAAGAGTTAACTCGTATCTTTTTTTAAAGGTAAAAATGCAAAATGGTTGGTTACTCGAAGGTTGTTAATGGATGGATGCACACGGACTGTTAAGGGGATAAAATCTGTAACCTTTTAGTGCAAGAAAAAATCTTTTTGTTTGAGCTTTGACTACACAGCTGTGCTTTGCAGCAACCTTTTCCTAACTCTCAGATGAGCTCCACAAGGAGAAATGTTAAAGTGCTGAACCCAGTTTGACATTAGTTTCTCTGCATTGTGTTTGCCGTGCACTGCTGCCCTCACACAAACACATACGAGCTGCTCCCTGTCGTCTTCATACATTCATCTCCCAGTCTGAAGACAACCTGCATATCCTCAAAAAGTATTTTGCTGCTAGGTGGGAATATGAAGGTCAGTTTAAAATTGGGTCACTTATGTCGCAGAAATATGCCGTTATTTTTGACATTGGTGCCATATGGCGAGAGAGAAGAGAGAATAGGTGTTTTTACTCAAACAGAAGTAAACCTTCAACTACCAGAATTCACAGGAGGATTGGGTTCTCCTCTGCAGTTTAGGCGGCCTCCTCTGCCACGTATGTCTGATTTGAGCAATAGATTTCCAAAGTCATCTTCTTGCATATCAACTGAAAAATTGCCTTCTGCCATTGTCAGATTTGTTTAATTGAATCAGGAAAGTCCTGTAATGCTGCACAGCACTGGAGAAAAATGACAGACAGTCTGTGCTGATTCCAGTCCATGAGGTTGGCGTAATAAAATGAGGAACTATAATCTGTAGTTCTGAGCAAGCAGGCCCAAACCTCCACAAATGATGTAAAATGTGTCATTTTACGTCATTTGTCGAGTTTTTGGCACACAGAAAAGTGGGGGGAGCAAGGCCCGTGAAGATTGAAGAAGATGAACGACATTTATGTACTGCCGATTTTGGAATGATACAAATCTGGTTGCTAATCAGCAAAGTGTTCCTTTATGTTTACGTAACTGATTTTCTTTTCTCAGTCATTCTCCCATATTGATCTTGTTGTGCTTAAGTAGAAAAGGTACTTAGATTAGTGACTGAGCTCTTTCCATAATAACCCTCTGAACTGGTTTCTCGGCTGTTTTGTTTCATTTCCAATTGCCTCTTAATGAAGCGCTAACAGCTAAAGCGCTAACCCTGGTAACTGATGTTTTTTCCCCCATCATAAATGCACTGGATTGTATGTGTGTAAACTCTGCATTAAAAACTTTTCTTTCAGCCTTTTAGACACAAACACATAAACACACACACAAAATATATACTTGCCGCAATTTTGTAATTAGCATAGAAATCACATCAAAGGCAATGCCAGGCCATAAAATGTGTTTGCCTGTGTTAACTGGATTTACTCTGCACAGTTTCTCTCCACCTAGCTTGCGTAAACAACAACTCTGCTATTTATCAGGGATGTTTTGCCTCTATTGTCTTTATTAAGTTTACCCCTCCCTTGTGAGCAGCCATTAGACAGCTCACAATGAAGAGGTTATATTACCTGCTCCGCTTAATGAGATAAAGTTCTGGAAATTTAGGCAAACTTTGTAAAGGGCTGCACTTTCCTCACACTGTTACAGTAGGAAGAGCATCCAGGTATTTGTTCTGCTCCTGATTTGTTGTCAGGACAGAATCACTTTCCCCTCCTTCCTTCAAACATCTGTACGTTCTAGTGGGATGACTTGATGAAGCAAATGGAAAATTAACCCACAGTTTCTTTGTCCACAGGCGACGATGAACGCTCGGCCTCAGAGGATCCTGGACTCTGGATCGCTCACCCAGTCGGCACCAGCCAGCCCAACCAGCAAGGGCACACACATCCACCAGGCTGGGTGAGGGAGGCTCTTTCACTCACATGAACATCCAGATATACAGAAAACTCATCACAGAAAAGCCCCAAAACATATGCAGCAGAGACACTTTGACAAACTGATTTTAGCCCTGGTGTTCCTCATCTCGATTTCCCAATCTCATTTTTAAGAGACTTCTGACAAATGTTGCTCCATCGCTCAAGGCTGGCAACAAAATAGGTGGCCACATGCAGAGCTGGAAAACATTGCATTTCATTTAATATTCAGTGGTGTGCAGATAGCTCAAATTTAGCATTCTGATTGGTTGTTAGCTGTGATTTAATAACTGTATAAAATGGCAATGACATCTGATTCCTTAACACAATATTATATGACTCTGTGTGTAAGTAGGCTAATATCCAGACAGGCAGTGCTGAGGACATTTACAGCCACAGGCACATTTAATAGTTTCAACTGCCACAAAATGGAATCAGTCAAGTTGTTCTTTTGGATTGTGTGCTTTTTCTCCTTTCTGGGCAAATAAATCAGAATTAACATTTCAATGTAGGGAGGAGGAGAGCGATTAGGTAACCATGACTATAAAATTATGGAAATACCAGCACACACTAGAATACACAGTTTATTAAGGATTACATAAGGCTAAAAACTAAAGTAGTGAACTATGCGTTTTACATGTTGCTTGATCAGATTCGCTCTGTAGGGCAAATCTGGTACCATTTCTGTATTTTCTGCTAGCATATCCCCAATACAGAAAATACAGAAATTTCCGTCATTTCTGAATTTTTGTCTATGTAAATCACAATTTGTCATATGTGATTTATCCTGCACCAGCTGGCACCTAGATGAAGCACCACTGTGCACAGGGATCCTCAAGTTTTTGATTATCATATGTGTATTATCAAAAATGTTTTATAATTTCATTTTTACACCATGCTTATAATCGATATAGTTTAGCATCAACACCCCTTGTTGTGATTATACTAAACACGTCATGTTTTTTTTCTTTGCTAAATCGTGCTTGAACAAGAGCATCAGATAACCACGGAAAAAAGACAAAACTATGGAGACAAATGACATATTTGTCACTCAAAATCCTAGATATGAAAATAAAAATAAAATATGTATTGAAATAACAAGAGGCTACTATAAAATGAGATCATGGATTTTTTGTCATCTGAGTTCTACCTCTTCGTTTTCTGTCCTCATGATGGTCTCTCTGTTCTTCCAGTGGTTCTCCTCCCATGCCCAGCACCAGCAGCTCCAGTCTGACCAATGAGGTGCCCAAACCCCCCACCAGAGAGCAGCCAGCCACACGGCCGCCCTACACCCCCACCTTGGGAGGACAGGCCCCCCACTCCCACCAGTTCCCCCGCACTCGGAAAATGTTTGATAAGGGACCAGAGCAGGTAGAGAAAAACCCGTCTGCGTGAGTCATTACACGGTTTATCAGCTTGAGGATATGGTTAGTTGCGGTTTTCTTTTGTTTGTTTTTGTCTAGTTTAACTCTTTGAATATATGTGTGTTCAGGCAGGTGAGGATTGTGACGAGCCGGGTGGTCACAGGAACTACATCAGTCCCGCCCTCCAGACAGGCCTGTGTGACTGGAGCGCCAAGTATTTCGCTCAGCCTGTCATGAAGGTAGCGTCTGCGTCTCTCTGCTCTTTTTCCTCCAGTGCGAATATATTATGTGTAATTTTTTTTAAGCCCGAAGATTGTGTTTGAGAGTACAAGCTTAATGCAACATGTCGGTTGAGTTACTGCTCTGATGAAATGCAGAAGGAACACATTATTGAGTTGCGAAAGATCATCAATGATTAAAGATAATAGTTTCTTATCATTCCCCTGCTGAGCAATCATGCTCTTGAACATCATCCGAAAGTTGTTGCTAAGCAACAAAGAAGCCGCAATATGACTGGAAATTCTCTGTTTTCACATAAATATGTATGTGAATTATGTCATAGGTGACCGTTTGTCAGGCACGTTATGATTCATGTCTTCAGGAGTGACTGGGCCATCTGAGGACATGAGCGCCGGGTTACAGAAAGTACTCGAGAAGATACCAAAGTCCTATAGACAACAGCAGGGAAGGGACCGATCACAGTGTGAGAAAGTACCTGCTGCTCGTCCAAGATGGCTTTGCTGAATAATTGAGCTCCCTAAGATAACATCCTCCAGAGTGAAATTAAAGATTAAAAGAAGTGCTTTTTACCGTGCTCAGTAGTTGGAGCTGAATTGTGTGACATTAAATCAAGCTTCTGCCTGTTTAAACACCCAAAAGAGTCTATCCTCTCTGGAAAAGGAGGAAAAACAAATGGTGTCAGCACATTTTGTTGAGGTCAAACAAAGAGGCAGGGCATCGTTAAAGAGTCAAGTGTGAATGTCGAATAAAGGAGAAGATAGAAAGTTTTCGGAAGAAAAATCTGGAAAAAAAAGTCTGGAAATTCACATGTGCGTAAGAGAAAAAAATGGCTGTTACAGAAAGAGAGTGAAT
>JAQLOL010000019.1:29470350-29482324 GCA_029783665.1 Naso thynnoides | reverse complement strand
ATAATGTTAAATGATGGTTTAGTAAAATAAAAGTGCTGAAATAGAATACTATAAAACAGTAGTGCAACAGCAATGTAAAACTAAAAAATCTTGGAAAATCTAACTCCATACTCATCACCTTTTTACTGGTGAGTTGGACTTTACAGCGGAAAATATTGCCAAATGTAGACATTTTGCTAGCTTTGTCAACTCTCTCTGTTCTTCTTCGCCACTCTCAAAAATAGAAGTTGACGTGGCAGTGCAACTTCCTGTGTACTGTTTTAGAGCGGCAAGAAGAATTGATTTCAGGTATGTGACCTCAGTCAGAGCTAACTAAGCTAACTGGCAAGTAGCTGAGTGCCGTTTAGCGGCTAATAAATCACATCAGATCAGTGCATAGACTGGCTTACTCACGGATACTGATACCAGTATTTTCGTCAGTATCAGAGGCATTTTCTGATTCTGGTGTCAGTATCAGACCATTTCCAGTATATGGGTCTATCTCTAGCCCCAGTGCCCTTGACCGAGGTACTGTCTTAAAACCAGGGATGGGTTAAATGCTGAGACCAAACCTCACTGTACGCTGTATGTGTGACCAATAAAGTGTCTTTGCCTTTGTTGACACAGCCTTGGTTCCTCAACGCGTCGTCATCCATATTTCCATCTGATGATTCTCTCTCTTTCCTTCACTCTCACTGTCTTTCTGTCTCCATCCTGCCCCTCTGCTCTCTCTAGATGACGGGGCGTTACGCATCTGGAAGAACTTCGCGGACCAGAAGAACCCAGAGATGGTGACAGCGTGGCAGGGCCTTTCCGACATGCTTCCCACCACCAGAGGTCAGCCCTCTGCCTGCACTCACAGTAAAGAACAATGTTCTATTTTTAATATTTAATATGTGGCCCCATCCACCCACTCATACAGTGACTGACTGCAGTAACTGGCTGACTGCCCAACTGTTCACCCCACAGTTCACACTTCCACACTTCCCCACCTACAGAGCAACCAGGTAGGATAGAAGTTTAAATTCCCCATGAGGAACTTTTAAGAATGCATATGCGAGCCTAACAAACCAGTGGCCTCATTTATATATAACTGTGCGTGGGTTCCATCCCAAAACATAGCATACTCCCAAACCTCAGAAAGTTTGTATGCAAGAAAATATTCAGGGCCCGTATCCATAATGATTCTTAGTAGAAGTTGAGTTGCTCCTAGTTACGAAATTTTAAGTAAAATTCTTAAAATCATGACATTTTCTAAGAATTTACCCTTAAATTTAAGAGGAATTCCTAGTAAAGATAAAAGTTACTCATGATCTCTTAGCCCTTAAGAGAGCTCTCAAGGTAAGACAGCGTCAGGAGTGGGGAGGAGGACTTTCAAGCACACAAAGAGTTTCTTTAGCAGAGGAGAAAATGGCGAAAGGAGGAAGAAATCTGAGAAATGGACTGGAAACTCTGGATGACAGTAAAAATTTGATCGTGAACCTACAAGTGCAGCGAATATGTAAAAGTTTATTATTATTTCGAAAAACCAATTTTAAAAAAGTTTTCAAAATAAGATCGTGAAGAGATCGAGTTTGTCTTAAATTTGGTTAGAGATGTGATCACATCTCCCACACAGCAGCACAGCGCTGAATGAAACAATGAACAATGAAAGCGATCGCGACGTTGAGGTATTCGGCAGTGGGAAAGGTGCAACAGTGATGTGATGTGTTCACACAGACACTGGCAGGTGAGCAATCACAGAAATTGATTAAAGCTGGCCCATTCCCTGCCCCACTTATATCAGTTAGATTACATACAAATATTACGAGCAAGGTGAGTAAACATAAGCAAATAAATATACTACTGTCAGCGTTTACAACGTGAATAGTCCACTACGCAAATGGTCCTGCGTTTTCAAACTTTTTGTCAGCTACTTTTAAGTTATGACTTAAATTTTTTATCAACAGAGTTGTTAATTTCATAAAATAGTATTTCTGTTCTAACACAGACTAAATTCTATGACTTCTCTTTCTATTCTGTGTCGGTTATTACTAGATGTTCATCTTTATTTACTTTTTTCTAGTTTCTTGGATCAACCAATCACACATTTAAAATGATGCATCATACCTAGCAACGGGGTCAACCACGCCTAAGTTAAGAGTCTCTGAGCTGTCCTTGCTCAGAGTTCTCTCAGAATGCTCCTAAATCACTCCTAAGCTAGAACTCCTTACTGAAAAATTTTTTGGCTAAGCTTGGAGCTTTCTGAGGGGACACTGAGAATCTTAATGGATACAGGCCCTGATCTATACAACCATGCAGCACACAGCTGTATGCAGTCCTCTCTTTATGAAAACCCACCTGCAGTGAATTGTGTACTCAAAATCTCAATCCAGTGTCATCCCACAATCATTAGCATTAGCATTAGCATTAACTGAGTCACCGCTTTCACAGGCTTTTCATTCTTGTCATGTCTTATGTTGCTGGGGATTCGCAGAATATGAATTTCATTGTTTTGTGTGACACTGTCTCTAGTACATATGACAATGAATTTGAATCAAATTCTGTTTCCCCATCAAGATCAGGAGGGTTAAGGGGGTAAACAGAATTCAACACAACATCTGGGGTTCTGGGGGTGAGACATGTCTGGCGTTAGCTCTCATTTCATCTGAGGGCTAAGCTTTATTTCGTGGTTTCACCATCAGGCGTTGCAGATTTCTGTGTCTGAAAAAGTTAGCATGAGCTCTACACATGGGTTAAAAGATGCGCAAGAATACACACACTTCTCCACACATAATTTTTCTATAAATAACCAATGTTTGTGGTGAAAGATGCCTATGCACACTTCACCCTTGTTGAGGCAAATTTCTTGTGTGCCGCAGCCTTTATAAATGAGGACCCAGATCACTAAACCTAGTTCATGATGGCACACACAATGTTTACGACAACTGATTTGACCTGATGCAGTTCAGCAGAGTTCAACCCTCCTGCAAAACTGCTGAAGATTGTGTCTGCTACTTTGTTGACAGCTTCTGGATCAATTCAGACAGCTGAGTCACAAGTATCTGGTTTTAGTTCTATCAGTCAGAGCTAATCTACCACTAACTTAAAGCCAGTTGTCAGCCTCGACTGTCTTAACCTGTCGCATAAGCCATATCCATCATTTAGCCCCTGTCATATCTCAGAAAGTTGAAGATTAGTTTAACTTTCCTAGTGACCTACATTTAAAGTCAGGTAGGTCAAATGAACATGCTTTGCTCTGAGGCGAGTCTGTGTCGCAGGAATATCATTGATCATTTTAAAGTTGGACTGTGGACGTCGGTGGATTCGCTGCCGTGTTTACTTTCTGTGTTGACACACTTGCATAATTCGTGAGGCAGAGTTTTTCGCAAATATTTGAACTTGGCCTGACACCCACAGCACACACTTGTCAGAGACATCCACCCTCCTCTGTGATGAGCCAGGTTACCCACTCTCTCTCTCACCAACTCTCTCCAACGCTCCTCATTTTCTTGCCTCAAGCATTTCTCAGCAATCAGGTCGGGGTAGGGAGGTTTTTAGGGAAAGTGACATCTGCATCTGAATGATTGTATGTTCCTACGAATGCTTGACAACCCCTTTGATAAATGTTTTAACCAACCACACTCGTCTGTTTTAAATAAACTGCAAGCCGGTCTATTAGCATGAGCACACGTGATGACAGTACTGTGTGGGTGGACAGCTGATAGTTATTTATCTCATATAGAATAAGATACATATTACGCTAATTGGTGACAACAGGAGCAAAGCTGACGAGTGTCTGGCTGACTCACAGACTGAGGTGAGGACCACACAATGCGAGCACACATGTTTCTCCATCATTATGAAGCCACAGAGTCACTAGAGCTCTGCGGGAACTGACAGAGAGGTGACACACTTAACTAGCATCACTGTCTCACGACACAAATCGCCCTGGGAGACTCTTCCCCTGCAGAGGACTCTCCCGTGGTGAGCCACAGCCTCGTTTTGACTAAGACTTTAACATTTAATGGTGTGCTTGTTATCCTGGATGTATCATTAGTGACAGTCACTGTGTTGGTGCTGCATCAACTTCAATATAAACAGCCGATCTTCCCCAGAAAAGTTTGACCCAGGAGTCTAGTTTCAGCTTGTGGTGATGTTCAAATATTTTTAAAATTTTGAACACTCACAAACACACACACCCAGTTTTCCCTATTGCATTCATATTGAACACCTCCTGGACCAACAACCACTTAGGAGTTATTACCATTACTTAAACGTCGTTCCGACAGAGTACAATAAGTATATGCTTGTGTTTTGAAAGCTTTAGATTTTTAGCATTGCCTCAGTAGCATTAATAATGAAAAACCTGATGAAATATTACACAAGTCTGTCTTCGTGCTGCCAAAAAAAACCTCTACCTCTGTAGGCAGTTGCTGCAAGATTGTGAACGTTTGTCAAGGAGAAACTGGCGTAGACTCACAGACACACTCTCATACACACCAGTCCTGCACAACCTGCCCTCATTCATCCCGTCCCTGCTGTCCGACAGCATGCTTTTGTGCTGTTTTTTAAGCAGTGAACCACTTTTGTAGAATCTATCGGTCTGGCTTGTTTGTTCCTTTGCTGGTTCTTTGATATTGTTTTGTGTTTTTCCCCTGTCTCAAGAGGCTGAACAAGGCAGCGAGCGGTTTTCCTGATAGTGTACACCTCCACAAGAGCCTGTCTTCTATCACACTAATTTTGTGTGATTGAATAAATAGAGCTCTTTACTCACAAACGCCTTCAACCCAATGAAATTATTTCCCTATGTTCTTTTAATGCTCAGACTCTCATTTCCATGCATACACACACTCAGAGTCCTCTCTAGTGAAGCTTTTTCCCCATACTGAAAGGCTTTGGGATTCTGTGTCCTGCAGGTTTGGAGTTTGGGGACCCTGTGCAGCTTCCACAGCCTCTGTTTGTAATGCAGAGGCAGCACCTCATGCTTCTCTCTCAGTCTCTCTCCTTTCTCTCTTTGATCTCCCTCATATCACTGTTAGTCATTTGGGAGGTGCCATGCTGGGAAACCGCCGCCTTGTACATCCCTCTGCTGTTTGAATGCATGAGGAGTTTATTCACCAAGTCATCCTTTTAAGTGTGTGATTGTGTGCGTCTGCATGCACAAGGGGGTTCTTGCTAATTTGTTGCTTGCTTTGTTGCGTTCCTGCTCTCCTCCTCCTCCTCCCTCCCCTCCCTTTCCCCTCCCCCTTCCATCTGCTCCCTCCCCTTGCTCGCAGGTCTGGCCAGAAGGGTCTCCATCTATCTTGACAGGAGTAAGCAAGGAGGTGAGTGTCACCATTCTCTTTTATACTCCCTCACTCCCAGAGCAAAGGTGCTGCACTGAACAGCCTGCAGTGTGCCTTTTTTTTCTTTTTCTTTTATTCACCCAACCAGCACCCCAACCCCTCATCCCTTCATCTGTCCAGTGATGCTGCATCACTTCATCCCCAGTAGTCGTCCCTTACATGATGTTAGAAGAAGCTGATTTATTGCTTTAGTCCGGCTAAAACTGGACTATTAAAATATCGGTAAACATGTCAGTTTGACCAGAATCATACTAAGTCTAATTTCTCGAAGTCAGACTATCACACCTAGCTAATGAGGTAGGGGATCAATGTACTCCTGCATGTATACACCTCAACCAGATCCCAACTGGCAGAAGCGTTTGGCGTATGAGCAATAGTCCCCGCGGTGGTCTTTGACCTGGAACTCGAAAAGCATATATTTGTAGAAAAAAGCTGGGAAGAAAAACAAGAATGTCACAAGCACAAGGGGAAGCGTGCATCTAATTTGTACCAAAAGTAAAGCATACATATGAAGCATACAGCGCTGTAAAGTTATCCGTGCTTTTACCGTTAAGCTTGGAATCTGTGAGGCGCTTACTTTTTAATAGCTTGTCAGGTCAACTGGAAGAAGGTCCGATAGCAACCAGCTAAATGGAGCAAATCGCCACCTACTGTGGCGGAGTCGGACGTACTTTCCATCAAAAAAATGATTCTTCCTCTGCGCTCGTAGACTGGGACGAGGACAACAGTCCCATTAAATGGCCAATTTAAGCTTTAACCGTAGATTGATTCAAGTGTGGATGTAAATGTGTTTCTAGGGGAGAAACAAAACTGCACTGCCTGTATAAAAATCAACAGTGAAACAGTTAGCTTAACTTTGGTGACCAAGCCACTTGAAAAAAGGGGGTGGGGGGGTGTAAGGTAAACTTGTCTTTCAGTCGATTAGTCTATTAATCATACAGTTGTCGCAGCTCTATTTTATATTAGAGCATATAACTATAATTATTCTATACATGTTTATTCTTATGGTTTTGGTGGTGGAAAGCAGATTCATCATAACAGCACCAAGCACACAACTTCAACATATGGAGAAATCAAAAGCTTGACAGACCAGCCAGAAAAAGTTAATCACTAAAATGATATCAAGCAAATACTGTTTGGAGGGGAGGGTTAACAAACAGCTAATTTTCAGACTGAATTTGCACATTTGGGTATTTGGATGAAATCCACATACAAGACTCAATTCAAATAGTTGCTTATTTAATTTTACGGCTGAGCTTTCTCTTCAAACAGGCACTGCCCCCATTACTCATTTTCGCCTCCAAATGGCTTCTCTCATGTATAAAAAAAATAGACTTATTCAAGCCTGTCCCAAAGGTGTCAGTGCTTAATTGGGAGCATGTCGGTGCCGTGTGATTTTAATAGCATAGAGCCACCCAGACTGTCTCACTGGAGGGATTAGGATGTTAAACTCCAGAGGAACCAGTGAAATTAGGGAACTGTTGCTGGCACAGATGGGAGAAATAATTCCTGCAGCTACTGCACAGCACACAGACTTCACACTCACAGATAAGTTTGAGTGCTGATCTAATTAAATTCTGATCTACATACAGTTAATATGCTAAATATACTACAGTTAATACAGTTTAGACTTGTTTTTCCCCTTCATCACCTACCTCCCCTCTGTTCCTCCATGTCATTGCAGCCACTTAGGATTAGGGAATTTCTTTTCCCATTTTATCTTCCTGCTCTCCGTCCCTTTCATTTTGGCTGCATAAGTTAAAGTAGGGCAGCCTTCTCCTCTTTGGCTTTACAGAGACACACGCTGTGCCCTGCTCCACATTTAGCTCCACTGCCTGGTGCCTTGTTAACATTGGGGCTCTGACAGATCGCTAAATCCGGAACCAGAGCTCAGTGTGGAGTTGGAGGGAGGAAGTTTCAGGGTAATGAGACACAAAGACAGCAGGCAGACTTACTTCATTTTCTGCAGCTTTTACTGGGATGCAAAGCAGGTTATTTCAATATCCTATAGGTCAAGACAAACACCAAGATGACAATGACAGAAACATCAGGTCATCTCTGAAAAGTTACTAGTTTCAGACTTGTCTCTTTTCGATGTTTAAAAGTTGAAATTCAGTAATATTTTACCCTCACAAGTTGAGCCTCTCCTTGTTGGATTCCCATCACAAACTTGCAGTTGGATGAGTTTTGTGAGGTCGCCTGAAACCAGCTGTCAAACCTCCACTTCATGGGAGGCCTCTTGTTGTAAATTACGTAAAATATTTAAAGAAATTAATTAGTCTTCTCTCTCCAATAATCACATCAGAAAGTGCTAATGTCACATAGAATATGCCTCATTTTATAAGGTCTTTATCAGCCAGGCGGGTCAAAGCCTTATAACCCCCAAACGCTCAGCCTTGGCCTCCAAAGTTTTCACAAACGCCATAAAGGGGAAACCTCCCTGCCAGTTAGAGTACTCCCATAGATAACGTCATCTTCAATTAAAGGCACATATATGCTGGGCAAGTCCCCGGTAATCCTGGACAAGTCATTACTGGATTCCTAAAGGACCTTTTCAAGTAAATTCACGATGAAGGGAAGAGTGGAGAACGCTGAGGGAGAAAAGAACCAGGCCACGGCGCTGGTTTAATGAGCTGCAGTGTGTGGGAGAGCTAGTCCATCACTGGAGATAATGGTGCAGAATAAGATTGCAAACGAAGGTACCTCCTCTAGAGAGAGAGGGAGGAGTGAAACAAAGATATTTATGCAAGGGAATAGATAAATATATCACAAATTAGGGACTGCTTGGGCACACAGGAGGAGGAACAAGATGATCAATCACAGGTGCTGGCAGCCCAGCAGTTAGTGGTGGTAAAAGTAGATTTTTCTCCATTAGTGAAAATTCAAAAAGGTAAAAGCCATATCGTTAACAATGTCATTGCTGTTTTTGATATTGTCTTGATGTGAAGCAGTAACGGAAAGAAACGAGGGTTAAGGAGACGATAAACACTGAGGTTGTCTATACCTCCTCCTCTTTAGGATGGTTAGATTTTCAACAGAGGATACATTGCCCACATTCCTTTGCTCCTGCTCTTCCCTCTCACATCTCTATTCTGCACGTCTGTATTGATTTTTGTGTGGGTGGGTAAGATCCACCCAGGCCCACAAAGGTTTCCTCTGAGGTACACTTTTAACCAGTTTTGAACTGCTGAGTGTTGACTGCGGGCGGCAAAACCGAAGGATCGGTTTAGGTTGCAGGTCTGTGAGCTCTGATCCCCTAAACTTTGTTGATTGGGCTCAGGGAGGATTTAATCGCCTCAAGTGGAGCAGTGGAAAAAAATTTGGGATGAAGTGAGTTTGGGGTGAGTTTAAGTGACCAGCTGGATGGAGAGGCAGATAGAAGGCTGAACTGGCTGAAGAAGGCAACTACCTTGACCCCCAGAACTCCACTGGCCCAGAGACCTTGTTTCACTGTGTTAGACCACATGACTTTAATTTGCTGGATTATCCAAACTATTTCGTTTGGATGTAAAACAGAAAATGAGCAAAACTGTGAATACCTAATTGCTCAGAAAAACTGTGTGCACAACCATGGCAAGTAGAGTTGAACCTGAATATCAGTCTGGAAAAAAACAGTATAAAACTCTGGAGGGACTATTCGATATATTGCTGTGAAAATTCATACAGACATTAATGTTCCTCAGAGAATGAATCATGTGACCTTTACTATTGTGCCACCTTGTGTCTTGACAACCATTGGATTGATTGCCTTGAAATTTGATGCACAATAGGCTTGAATCAATATTTGATATTATGGAATATCACAACATTTTCCGTCATTTGTGATATAATTCACACATTTTGAATAACAAACAGCTGTTATGGCATCTTCTGGCTTTTGAAAAGAGAATGCACACAGTGCAAAGCACTTTGCTGTTTGACAAGGTCGAGAGGTTATCACAAGTTAATTGCCATGATGTAGGCATGCATGCAGTTTTTAATATACAGACATGGAGGACTTAGTTTCTAAGTAATTTGGCAATATTTGAGGGTTAAAGCAGGAGGAAATGGCGAGGCTTAAGTTTCGAAATGAGGCCGAAAGTCATTTTTGCCGCAAGCTAAACATGCATCGCAATAATTGGCTGGGACAATATCATGATATTAAATTTTGGATGTCACCCAAGCTCAGTGCACAAATCCATGTTTCCAAAAGACTGCAGATGCCAAAACCTGAAAGGCAAGGTTTGTTTGGCCAATGAGGGTATTGAGTTAGTGGTAGTGCTCTTAAGCTAATCTACTAGCATGTGTAGTGCCAGCTCACCACCACTAGCTGTGTGAGCTGTCATAATGTAAAATCAAGATGGCGGCGTGCCTAGACGCAGCGGCCAGTCTGGGAGATATAAGGCCTTGAATCTAAAAGACCACACTCACTGACTGTGGTTTAACTAGGCTCTCCAAGCATGTTTAATTTATTAGCTGATAATTGAAATTATATTTGTAGTCTTTTCACCACAGTGGCCTTAAGTTGTGTTCTCTTCATTCTCTGATGTTTTTTCAGACGTTCTGAACAGAGTTAGCAGAAGTCTTTTGCTGAGTGACATAAACGAAATGAAGGAAAGACTCCATATGTTAACTGTAGGTGCTTATTTAGAGCTTATCTGACTGCCTATATGTTACTGTCTTGTCTACCTTCTTTTTAACGTTCGGAGTTCTAAGGTCTCACAAATTGCTTGAGGCAATGTTATTGCTTCAAAGCTCAGTGTAAAGACCCTCATTATTTCTGTTTTTTGTTTACATGTTGCTGTATCCTAAATTAGATTGTTTAATCAAAGTGCCACACAGCAAACATGCAGTAGTGTTCCAGCACAGAAAACAAGACATATTGTATGGATTGAAAAGAAAGGGATTCTACTGAGCCTCAGCATCTAATTTTTGCCTCAGATCAGGTCAATCTGGCAACGCTTAAAATCTAAACCAAAGCACAGAGGCAATTAGGCCATAGCAGACCGGTGGGGATGTTCTCTGACACACATTTTATGTTATCCGCTATGGATTTCTCATCCTGGGAGGATACAGGGAAAGATAATGATGCATAAAGAGGGATTAACTGAAAATAAATCTTAGAAAGATTTGGCAGCGTGTCTGCTCCGTTTTCTAGAGGAAATACAGGCACACAGTTTTGTGTGTTGGAGAATCTTCCGCAAGCGCAACCCCTCACATTGTAACCCAGATTTCCTCAACGCAGAGCTGCCAGCTTCAAAGGGAATGCCTCCTCTCTCCTCACAGCCTCTGAAATGAGCCAGCATCAAGCGTTCCTGCATGCGACTGTGAACGTGTCGCTGACTGAGCCCGGTCCTGTGAAGTGGTTTTCCCTGCACGCTATTCCCTCACACGTGCCCACGCTTCAGTCGTCGTGACGCCCGAGCAGGCCGGATGACGTCACAGTGGGGGATTTGAAGCTGCCACGTGGGGCGAGGGTTTTCCTAACAACACAAGCCAAGTAGAACAGTAGAAAGCCCTGTCACAGATGGTTCAGTAGAAGAAAGTTGAGCTAAGTCACGACTCACAGAGGAAGCACACGGCAGGGATGAACAGTGGGAAACAGTTGCATGATGATGCACATATTTCACTGTTGTTCTACGAGGCAAGAGAGGAGCAAAGTAATGGAGTCCTTATCGGGGTTTATTGATTGTGAAAAAATAGGAGGAGGAAGTGACTAAGAGAGAAGAACGAGGAGGGAGGAAGGAAATAAAGCATGGTGTGATGAGTTCCAAAAGGAGAGAAAAGGATTTTGTTTGCGCACCATTTTTGCTAAAAGCATCATGAGAGAGAGATGAAGTGTTTTGGAGTGTTTTTATTTGCAGAGTCCCTACCTGCCTCTTTATCCCCTTCCATCGTATAAAATCCCTTCATCAAAAGAGCATCTGTGCTCAGAAAATGTCGTTCTCCGACTGCTGCAGATGATCCAGTTTAGTGGAAATCACACTTTCTACTTTTGTGTAGCCACTAGGATCAGAACAATGTCCTTTTTTTCCTACTACTTTTTTGAAGCTTTCAGTTTTTGCTAGGCCAGGGACCTTTTGTAGCTTTTTATTTCATATTTTCCCTCCTTATTTCCTGTTGTCTCTACTATCTAATGGCCAGAAAAAGCTGTTAATGGGGAAAAAAGTCTCTAAAGACAGGTAAGTGTAGCTGAAGCAGCAGGTAGCTTTATCAAGCTTTTGTTTCCGAGGTTTTTAGCAATCTTCAAAGACCATGACAACATTAGAAAGCTTGGGAAAAAGCTAATAGTTAAATACTTAATTAACTTAGGATTATTTTGTCAAATTACTGTTCTAAGAGTAAGTAAATAAAAACATCTATTCACTGATGTAAATTTTGTTGTCCTTAACAGTTCACACTGATAAATGTGCTGCCGGAAAAACTTTATGACTGCATAAAGTGGAAGTGGTTTACAAACCCAGACACCTGACATAAATTAGCATAAATTAGACAGGGGCGATTCCTGCATGTCCGTCCCAAAGTATATCAGAAATCTCACAGGAGTCTGCTTGCCATCAGGAAGTTTGTACAAAGTGTTGTTGGAGCAGTGGTTCAGTTCTGGATGGCCAGGATTGAGGGCAGGACACAAAATTGTGTATGTAAACTCTTTTTGGAGGAGTGGGGGTTCAAATGGGGTTTAAGGAAAT
>JAQLOL010000019.1:29446353-29457502 GCA_029783665.1 Naso thynnoides | reverse complement strand
ATCACAAAAAACAGCACTTGCTGGGTCTTTAAGGCTGTTATACATCACATCAGAACATCTCTTTAATTTAATATTGCGTAGTTTTCAATGAAAAGGGTTTGTTAGTCCACCAAAGCCAGAAATTCCTCTCAAAACAAACATGGCGCTGGTTTGACTGGAGTACAAGGGGAAAGGTGAGGGGTAAACAGTTAGTTCTCTCTGGAACCAATGATGTCACTGTTACTTTTACCAGAGTCTTTTTTTACACAAGTATCTGTACTTATACTTAAGTAAAGAATGTGTGTACTTTTGCCACATCTGGTGACGTACAGCAAGGATTCCAGGTTTAACTCAGTAATGGAACAAAAGTCAGAAATGACTGTCCTCAGTAGTTCCACTATGGCCGTGTAGGTCATGATGGAAATGTGTAGTCACCAGTGAAAATAGCACCACCTACCTGTGTCCTGAAAGAGCCAGGCTGTGATTTATGTCAGTGAAAACAGTTTTTAGTCGCTGAGCTAAACAATTATCTGCACTTCAGGAAATTCTTCACAATACAAAAAATGTTGTCCCATCTTTTTCTTTTCAGTGCCTAAACTCTCTGCCAGCCGAGGTCAGAGGTGATAGGCCTGACTACTGCACCCCGAGGCAATACAACATTATCGTGACTACCACTTCACACACATACACACACATACATTAAGGAGACCGGAGGAGAACATTCCACTACAGCAAAGAGCTGGGCAGCACGAACATCCTGAGGAAACAACACTCACTTCCTGATGAATTAAGCCAAGCCAACGGCTGTTTGGGTTGATAACCGCCACCACTGGCTGACCACTGAGTGGCTGAGGTAAAGCACCACCTTAGTGTCCGCTCCCACCCACCAATATCACATCTCCCTTCCACATACCGCCTATCAGCCACCAAAAGTCTGTTAACCTCCAGCACAGCCGACAGCGTTGTTGGCGTCCTTCAGACAGGATGGGCCTCCTCCTTCTGCTCACCTCCACACTTGTGTCCATCCGTAAGACTGCTGACCTTTTCTCTCTGGTTTCTTTTTGTGGAGGAGGTTGATTGATTTGTCTCTAACCTGGTGCTTTACTGTCTTATTCTGCTCCAAGACTTCCATCCAGGGAGAGAGGTGAACGCACACCGAGGTGAGTTTAATCTGAAATAAATTAGAGGCACTAAATCTCAGATTAGATTCTTCACACACAGACACATTACGTCTTTGTCTCTGAGACAGTTTTCAATAACTGAAGTTTAAAATTGAGTGTTTATAGAGCTGCTTTGCTCTACTTTTCAAAACCACAAGGTTTTCAGGCTTTGATTTTACAGACTTTTCCAGCAATTGTCAGCCACTAAAAACCACTCTGGAAAAGCCGAGAGGATCTCATGGTCAGTGTGTGAAAACAGTCCTGTTTGTTATCAGAGCCGTTTGATCACTGATGTCTGTTACGATGGAAAAGTTGTCACAGGAAGCGTTGGGAACATGTAGGAAAGTAGAGTCACACGCCTCCGTGTCCTCAGTCTCAGAGATGCAGACGTTGTGTAAGCCAGGGCCAAGGTCCAGACCCTTAGTTTAATTGGTTTTGATTCGTTTTGTTTTGTTTTGTGTTTCATTGTTTTTCTTATATTCGTAGCTGCTTTTGACAGATTTATCTAAAGTGTCCTGGTAGAATTATTGTATTTAAATGTCTTTTAGTGACCCGAAGAGGCGAATTGTTCAACATTTTACCAGAAAAAGAGCAGGAGTTGAAGTAAAAGAAGAAAGTTAAATGATGAAATAAAAACTGAGCTATATCAGAAAATACTGAGTAGCATAAATGTCTCTTATATACCTTTGTAAATAAAACAAGCTGCTAAATTGTAAGCCATAGTATCAACTGAATTTATGTGACATGTAAGGTGAAATTTAGCTAATTATAAATTAGGTTTTATTTCATTGGAAAAATATCATGATTGGAGGAAACAAGCAAAATATATGTATAATATCAAAAGTGAAAACCATTCTGGGGAAAAAAGACATTTCTCTGACAGATATTACACTTGAACACAATATTATTAGGCTGTTAATATTGATGCATAAATGGTCAGCAATTAATTACTGATGCTATTGGAGGTGGATCTAGTTTTAGCTACTTTAAAAACAACTTCCAAGTTTCAATTAGTGCTTTTCAGATGTCATGAGATGATTAAAGAGAGAGGCAAAATGAGACAACAAAATTCCTGTCATTGTCTTTCACAAAATATTAGGCAGTGTGACCTCTGGGCCTTGAACAGAAAACCACCTGAGACGTTCAGAGAGGAACTCCCAATTTGGTGGATTTGCGAAGGAGTCTCAAGCCAAATTCGGAAAACCTGGTTTTAATTTTTAATGCTGTGTTGATTTTTATTAGCTTATCAAATGTTATTTAATCTCAAATTTAAACAGTAACAGTCAAATAAATGTAATAGAATACAAGGTGCAATGTTTCCTTCAGAAATGTAGTGGAGTACACATGAGTGTAAAATGCAAAGACTCAAGTAAAGCACAAGTACCTCAGAATTATCCATAAGTACAGTACTTGAGGAAATGTATTAAGTTAGTCTCCACCACTGGCTCAGCATGCACCTGCCATGACTCACACACATGGTACTAACAGCGTATATCAAATCTCCGCCCTGCACACCAGATTTTTCTCATCCTCGGGCCTGCCAGCTCCTGCTGAATGATACTGGGTGTGGGCCAGATTTGGCAGGCTCCTAAATGGGGCAGGGTCCCCTGAGTCGCCTGTTAGTCCGACAAAATGCATTTCTTTCCATTTTTTTTCCCCTTGTTGTCCGGGTTTGTTTACTGCCACAACACCCCACCCTCAGTCACAACAGCAGCCTGTAGCCTCTAATACTCGACAGTGTGGGTGATGATGAGGGGAGGCTTGACGTGTGGTGCAGATGCTTTTCTGTCTCTGGTTACACTCTGAAAAAACTCCACTGCTGTCAGCTACTTATTTGTCTTCTAAAAGACAAAATGTTGCTACTTCAGTCTTCCACAGTCGCTTCTACATTTAGAAACCTGATAACAAATACCTCCTATAAATCATTCTTTGATTTTCCACCTGTTTGTGCTCCTGAACCATCTGAGCATTTGTATTGATTCATTGTTTTGGGATCGGTTCAGGTTATTATCAGAGCATTCACACATGGCCACGTGAATGACGCAGTTCAACTGATGTAATCAATCCAAAGATAATGCGTCTTGAAAGTTAACCATGATTAATAATCATGAATAGACTGGAAAAGTTTTGTCAGAGAAAGGTAATGAGTGACTAATGACACCAGATCAAGAAATAAAAGAACAAACCTAAAATTGTTAGGAAGACAAGACATCCATTGCCTTTGTCTTTACCAGCTACAGATCAGTGATCACATTGGCCAATTGATGTCAAAGCGCTTAATGAGTGAAAACCAAAGCCGGTCCCATAAGTTCCAGTTACACAGATCTATGATGCTCTACTTTATTTACCTCTATTTTGTGGCATCGTTGTTGTTTTTGAACATCAGACCACTACCAAAGAATTAAAAGTGTGAGTCATGTGTGAGTCACATATTCAGTTACACATCAGCTTCCTGAGTGCCAAGCTGATTGTAAGTTATATGGCTATTGAGATAGATATTTCAGCTGTAATCATTCAAATATGCCAGCAAAATGACTATTTAAGTAATAACATGAAATGGAACAGAAAGTGATTAAAAGCAAATTTTATTTAATCCCCTTCTATGTTTACTGTGACTCATGTGGATGTTGGACACTAAAGTAACCTAAAGGACCCCTGACTGTCGTGCATATCTTTTTGTGTATCAGTCGACATTTGGGCACTTTTGAACTTCCTCGAGATAAATAACAGGATTCATCTGACACTGGACATGTGTTGACATGTGTTCACAGGGGAAGCAAAATGAAACAGAAACAGACAGCAGAGAGGGGTAAAGAAAGGACTCTCATGTCAATATGTCCAGAGTCTAAGAGCTAGCTTTTACAAATGAGAGAAAAACAGTGGAAGTCATGGGTAACATGTAACGTGACCTCGAAAGAGGTCTGTCCCAAACAAACGTCTTGTTTTTTTTGTTTGTTTTGTTTATTTGCAAAGACTTTAAAGGTAGAGTCAGCAGCATTTGTCCATTGCAGCTCGTAAACACAACACTCAAACTAGGCACCTCCTCTCCGCTCAACACTGCCAGAAGTATTGTATCGTGCCCTTATTCAAGTTGTAACCTACACAGCAAGCTATGTAGGAATATTACATCTGTTTTAAGCCAGGCATACACTGTACCAATGTGAGCCCTTTTCTGACCTGATTTTAGAGACGCACATCTCATTTTGAAGTAAGACTGAATTCAAGCTTTGTTTGCCATGCAGTGTGCAGGGGGGTGTAAGGGCTGATAAGCTGCTCCCGACCTGTTGTCATGTCATGTCAGAAATTTTGTACAGTTGGCACCAGGCTCTGGCACAGTTGAAGCACAGCCACAATTCAATTCACCAAGATCAGTGCCTTTTTTCTTACTGTCCCTGCGTGAAGTGAACAATCCATACTGTCCCATCTACTGTCCACGTCTCCTCAGCCACCTGCATATTCATATGCACCCGCGCTTTTTCGGCAAACAGGATGACACAGATTGTCAAGGCAGCACATCTCTGCTTTTCTACTAGCATAGCTAACATTCTTCTTTGAATTCCTCTGCTCCTACCTGCCTCGCTTTCAAGCGAAAATTTATTGACAATTGTCAATCGCTAGAACGGTCCACAGGGGCTGACCGGACATACAATGTAAGCACAGTTGACTTTACAACACAGACGATTTATTCCTACAGTAGTTGTTGGAATAAACAAAAAGATTTATATAAATCGTAAAGTGTGTGCCCAGCTTTCATGGAGAAGTCAATTGTTTAGCAAGCTTAACAATTTGGCACCTAGCTGTCTAACAGACAGCAGGCCAACTCTGCAACACTCCTTATCCCCAGCCTCTCCTTCAATGCTCAAAAGCAGGTGAAAGCCAAACCAAGATTCACTCTCGCTCTGGAACGAGCTTTAACCACTTGCTGTTTCATGTCAAAGGGCTATATTTACTTTTTGTTCGCTGTTGTGTCCACATCTGCAATTTTCTGCGGCCTAAAAGGTGTCCGGTCACAATGTTTTATCCACTCTCAACCTCACCTGTGCACTGTCACTGGCTGGGGGAAACACACCCACTCCCCACCCAGGAACGTCCCGACTAAACCAAAACATTAAAATACAGGCAGAGGGCGGGGCTCTGCGGACACAGTCACCACCACACGTCTAGGGGCCCATATGTGATGATTGAGCAGGATTGATTTTGTATAAGTCTTTAGCTTGTTTTTTTAATGAAAATGCTACTGACTCTACCTTTATTGAGAGGACTGATACAACTGTTGTACGGGTACAGTAAAAGTCAAGCTAGAGCCAGGAGTTTGTTAGCTCACTTAGCATAAAGACTGAGAGCAGTGGGGAAAACATACATCAACCTCTTACTTCAAAGTTTACTGTTTAAAATAACGTGTTTTAGGATTCAGGGTTAGTAAAAACCTTCATACAAGCTTACATGTAAGACTGACCAAGAGGAAACCTCCAGCACTATAAAAACAAAACAAGTCAACTTTAGAGCTTCAAACTGCAATTCTTCAAATGTCCACATGAGGCTGTCTTGGCAAAGCGGGTTAATCCTCCTGAGCTCCTTCTTAAAATGCCCAGCTTGAGCTCCACAGCTACTGTCTTCCTTCTTAATAACTGTGCGGCATTGAATTCTTATCCTCAAATAGTCATTAAAATTCTCTCTCTATCCCTTGTTTAGATATTACACAGTCTTTGGTTTTCACAGGAAGTTTGGTGCCGAAAATTCTTGAACTAATAAAAAGCGGAATTCTTGTATTTTTAACCCTTTGTACCATATTTACATGTTTTGGTGTGGGAGTGACTGGTACTTACCCAGTGTAATCCAATGTAATCCTTTAAAGCAACTACAGCCATTTCTATTCTATTTCTATTATCTGTTACTATTTTTTGCTCCTCACAGGCTGCTGTTGATATTTTAAGTATCTGACAACAACACTTAAAATATATAATACAAAAAAGATTTCACCTTACTAGTTTATAGACATTCATGTAACTATTCTCTTGAAGAAAACATTGATATGAATTCCACATGCAAAGTTCTGAAACTGATTAGAAGTAAAATGGAAAGGATTTATGTTATAACTGTCCTGTGAATGAATATATATGAGGAACCCATTCTGAAAAAACATAGAGGATAAGTTATCAATCGAGCAGGAACTAACAATGAAACAAAAATCTAATGGACTAATGCTTGAACATAATGCTTCAAACTCAACTGCCCACTCTTTTTTTAGTGCAGTAAATGAGCTTGCATGTTAAGTCTAACTATTTTTCTTTAATTACTCCCTAGTATTCACGATAAGAGACATCACTCTGTCCATTGAGCCCAGTGCTGATGTGAAGCGGGGCACCAATGTGACTCTGAGATGCCAGGCCATCGTCAGCAGCTCGGGGCAGGAGGTGTTGAGTCGCGAGTACACAATATTCAAGAACAACTACACAATCTACACCAAGACCTACAGCACCACGGAGGATGTTCTGTACTCACTGCCCGATGTCAGAGTCTCCAACTCGGGCAAATATAAGTGTGCAGTCAAAATTGAGGGTAAACAGAAGACCAGCAAAGACAAGAAACTTAAAGTAACAGGTAGGTTTGTTGTGGAGACAGTATTAAGTGACATGTCTTTTTTAACTGGGGTGGCCCAAGTGTGGCACTAACTTATGCAGGGCTGGCATGGAGGATCTAACATTACAACAATTTAACATTACAGTGTTTCAAGTTTAATTTAAAAAAACAAGTTTAATTTAAAAAACAATTAGACCTACCAATCACGACACAACAGAGTTTTATTATACAAATGTAATTAATATAAAGCGTCCATCTTTTATGCTTTACAAAACTGCAGTAAAAATGGCAGACTAAATACAAATTAAGACTTGCACATTTGAAAATATGATCAAAGTATAAAGTACCAACAGAATAACGATAAATAAGCTTAGCTTACTGACAAAAAAAAAGGACGCATCAAAACAGAAATAACCAACAAATCAGAATGGAATCTTATTACCCTCTTTTCTCTGTGTGTCTGGCATGCTGGCAAATTGTTGCTTCTCACATTTAAGTTTGAATTGCCTCTGACAAGGCAAATGACCAGTCATAGGGGCTGACACGGGGAGTGGCCAAACAAGGGTTCGAGGTTCTTTGTCGTGTACATAGAGCAAGACGACACAATTTGAAGTGAAATGCAGTTTTGGCCCTCTGAAGGATAAGATTAAAAAAAAAAAAAAACTTCAAAATAAAATGAAATAAAATAAAGTTATGTACACACATTATGCTATCTTCATAACATAGCACAAATATATATTCTGATCTATAAACATATCAGATGGCCACCCCCTACAGACACACCTACTGTTGTATTTAATTTCAAAAGACATTAACACAATTTTAAAAATGTGTTAAAGTTAGACATCTGTCGGCAGGAACTTCCACAAAGCTCTCCTTTAAGTACATAGGATCTAATGTATGTAGGATTAAAATAGTTTTAGTACCAGTAGCAAAAAATAATGATATCAAATTTCCTTTTACTTTCTATTATATTAAATCGCTACACATTTCTTGTATTTTGGGTTTCCAGGCCTCTCAAAACCAGAAGTCCACGTTTACAACAGTATGATCAGAGAAGGGGAGGAGCTAACGACCAGGTGTACAGCACCTGGTGAGACAGGCTCCATTTACTTCTATTTTTTCGAGGACTCCGAAGAGATCCTGGACATGCAGGTCAACTCAAACCTGGCAGAGGCCAAGCTGAAGCTCAGCAGCACTGGCTCTCACAATATTCACTGTTCTTACGTTGTCTCCCTAAGACAAGAATCGTTCACGTCAGAGGCAAGCAACCCTGTCACTGTTTCCATCAGCGGTAGGTAGCATTTTTTAATTTATGTTGCCCACTTTTCAAATTGTATGACCCCTCTAAGGCCTTTTTTCTTCATGAATTTTGTCTCACCAGAGTTGCCCATCACAGCTGTTTTAGACATTGTCCCTCAGCACCAGATCTATGAAGGAGACCGGCTCGACATCTCGTGCACATTCAGCAACTTGTTGAACAGCTCTCAAAGGACCTACCTCTACCTGAGCCAGGGCACCAAACTTCTCCGCTTTGGAAACAGCAGTGAAAACACCAGAATCAACTACAGCCTGGTCGCACAGGCAAAGGATCCCAAGGAATTTGAGTGCAAATTGGAGATGGAAAATTTAGTGAGAGTCACTAGAAAGAATGTTTCAGTGATTGGTGAGTGGACAGAGGAAAGATGACCTGTGTCTGTATGAGATAAACCTGTGTTTAAACTTCTAGAACACGGTTAAAAGCATTTCTTCAAATTTTGCTTTCTATTTAATTATTAGCCTATAGGTGTGTTGCAGTTACATGACCCCAAGGTTGCAACAAAGTTAGATGGGAGGCAGGAAGTGAAGAACACTATTGAAAACTACTGCCACTCTTGTCTGTATTTCTTTAGATTTTAGCCAGATACGTAACGTTAAATAACCCAATGATTGTAGCCTCACCTCTCACGAAGCGGTCACTGCGTACATGAGCATTGTCTCACTCCGCTCCTCCAGTCTTGAATCTGTGTCTGATGCTGTTTCTCCATAAGCTTTTTAAAATTTCCACCATTATGTATAACTACACGCGGAACTCTAAAGTAGCTCTTGTGTTTTTTTCCTGATTTGATCAGTTGGCACAGCTATAAACAGCAAACTTTGGCATTGTGATATCGCTTCTCAATGCAGAAATAACTTCCTGCCCTCATCCGCTACTCGGGATGTCATCTGCAACCCACCTATTGGTTGATTTTTCAAATTACATATTGGTTTTGACTCTGATAAGCAGTCATATTTTGTTGGTTTTGTGGCCCCACACATATTTTCATTTTACATTATTCTGTGACATCAGTGCAGATAATGACCTGCTTGTCTTTTGATACACAGAGCTGTTCTCAGTGCCCACCCTCACCATGTCTCCAGCTGAAGTCTTTCAGAGGGAAAATATGACACTAACCTGCAGAAGTAAGAGCTTCGTGTCTGAAAGACTCCGAAACGAAGAGTTGACATACACCATTGATCCACCTGTAAGCCTAACAAGACACAGGGACAATGGAGTATTTTCCGGGAGGGCCTTGCCCTACGAATTTACCTACACCTGTGTAGTTCAAGCAAAGGGTGTCAGGAAACAAAGCAAAGCCCTGACTGTACGTCCTAAAGGTAGGCCTCTCTCAGATATATTTTATAAACAGATTCAGTGTGAATTTAAGACCCTATTAGACACCTCATGAGGTAAATGTGCACACAAGTTCACCTCTATCTGATTGCCCCCAACTTTCATGTAAATTTCAATTTCAAAATTAGAGATAATATTACACCATTTCTGTTCTAATATGGCACAATCTCTTAACTGATTTACATAAAGGCTAATAAGGTTCATACAGAAAATTATTCACAAAACTGTTGAACCATTTCGTTATCCTCATGAGCCCTGAAAGGGAAGAGGAAAAAAATATGCTGAATAATTTTTAAGTCAAGATAAATTATTTGTCTCCTGTGTTTATGACTTAAGAGCAGGTGGAAAAGTTCCTTGATTTTTTTTTTCTCATTTGTTAAAAAAAAAAAAAGTTTTAAGGATCACTTTTTGGTCATTTATGAAAACAGATGAAACAGCTGAAAAGGGGCAAAGTGCTCCATGGCCCTGCACAAATAAGAGGTTTTCCTTTCCTGGAAGAAAATTTTCTTCTCTTTTTGAAAGGGTCTAATTAATTAATTAAACCATAATATTTTTCTCAATCATCTCTTCAGAAGTTTTGGTTCCTTAACCTCATCAAACTACAGCTGAAAACAGAAAATTATTTGCAATGCACTGAGGTGACAAAAGTAAACACATTCTTTACTTAAAGGAAAACTACACTTTTTGGGGGGTTTAGCATATCACCCACAATCCGTATGTAAGGCAAGAACATAGATGCCTTTACCTACTCTGTGCATGCCTGATGGCAAATGCATGTCTGCACTTGCCAGCCGAACAGCACAGAAATAGTATGCATAATAATACAGTATGTAAATTCTACTATAAAAGAGACTTGATGATCTCTGCGATCAGATGTGGGGAAAAAAAATATACATCTATATTGGCAATTGTCGGTTTATAGATAGATAGATAGATAGATAGATAGATAGATAGATAGATAGATAGATAGATAGATACATAGATACATAGATACATAGATATAAATATATAGATATGAATATATTCATATAAAAATTCACTGATTTTCACAAAAAAAGGAAACTTTGAAAATTATCTCTGAAAACTTTTCTTTTTCATGTGGAAGAACATTGCTTCATCTCTTTTCAAAGATAAGAAATGAAAATGATCCAGGAAAAAGTTTTTCTTTTCAACAGTTCTTCAGTCATAAACACAGGAGAAAAAATAAAAAATAAAATAATAATAATAATAATTTAGATAAGAAGTAGAAAAGTAATCAAAATAATTTCCAAATTGTATAATAAAGAAATGGTCAAACATTTTTTAAAACGCTCTATTGACTCTCCAAAAGTTAGGTGAGAAAATTGATAATGTTCTGATATCAATGTGGTATCAATCTTAATATATATAATATCTCACTGTCATCTCAACTTTTCTATGAACCCCGTGAGATTTCCTACAGCATGTCAGTCTCTTTTTTTTTTACTTTTCTTCTCTCTAGTTTTAGTTTCCATGCCAAGGATCTCGGTGCTTGGCCGAGTAATCCTGGGACAGCCCTTCCAGATCCAGTGTCTGTCCAACATTGGCAGCCCACCCATAAACTACACACTAGTGAAGGGATATGACCAACTGAATACAATCATCGTCATGCAGCCTTCTCAGCCAGCTAACTTCACGGCCATTATTACCAAGACTGATGAAATAAAGAAGTTCATGTGCGAAGCAAAGAACAGTCGCAGAGACGGCCCACTGAGTAACAGACTGAACGCTCCTGTCATAGGTAAACATTCAAAATGAG
>JAQLOL010000019.1:29427260-29439476 GCA_029783665.1 Naso thynnoides | reverse complement strand
CTGTGTTGATGTATCTGCATGTGTTGGGGGGGGGTATTTTGTTTCAGGCCAGGCGTTTTGAATACATGCAGCAGGTGGAGGAAATTAATCACATAAGCCTTGTTGGTCGATGTGTGAGATTACATTACCAACTGGGAAGTTGTTTTTGCCAGAGCTCATTGTGCACCCGCTGCTGAATTAACAGCCTGTTGTGCACAAGGCTGTGGAACATTTCTGTATGTACCAGATGAAGATCTGAATTCTTCCTTTACTGGTTTTATTTCAAGAATAATCAAGCCTCAACTGAAGGCTAACTGCAGAGATGTAACTGAAGTTTTTCTCAGCTCTCATTCACTCTTTTTGCCAAGAGCTGGTTAAGAAGACTGATATCACTCTTATGTACGACTGTGTGAATTCAATCCAAATTTAAAGATAAAAAATGAAAACGTCGGAGGTCAGAATTTCCTAGTTGAGACTTCTGGCTTCAAAGTGTTCCCTATGCATGACGGCAAACGTAAGCAAAACACATGGCTGACCGTGATAAACTGATATTTCTGTGGCTGGCCTACAGATATCTGTACTCTCAACAGTGCAGCCTTTTGGCAACCCTGAATGAAACAGAGGAGGGGAAGCGTGCTAGGCTACGTCATCCTCAAAGAGTTTTGTGCAGAGGAGATAACTTTCGTTGATTGTTTACTGTGACCACTGACCTATTGACTTTGGTGACATATTATGACATCAACTTGCATGCAGGCCACATTTTACTTCGTGGCCACAAACATTTTGATTACAGGCAGGCTAATACACTTTGCGTTGCTTTTTCTTGATTGTTTAACAAGTATGGTGCACACCTCCAAAGATGCTGCCATTGTTGTGTGACGTCAGTAAACCACGACTTCGCAAAATTGAAGATTGATTTTTCCTGAGTAGGAATTCTGACTTTGAATGATGTTCCAGTGCACTTTTCCAGACAGGAAGTCAGAGACTTCAGAGTTCCAAGTTGTGTGGAACACAACAATAGTGCTGCTGTGAAAGGTGCCAACAACAGCACATTTTTTGCTACCAACAAGACCATCCACTTAAAGTATAGATCACACAATGCTGTCAAACAGCCGTTTTCTTTGTTACTACCACAGGAACAACGGCAGTCAAAAGTAGGAATATGGACATTGTGTGGCTCAGGGGTGGTAGTTCCAATGAAAATGAATGTCTGATAGCAATGCAAAGCATCAAAAATTTTAAACATGTAGTTCACATAAAGGGACATATTGTTGCTGGCTGAAAGAATAAGTGAATCATGTATTGTGGGAAATAGGGGCGGGACTTAGATAAGCTATTAGCTTCTCCCGTACCCTTTTCGGCCATGTGCTGTATTGTAAAACTGAAATTGTGTGCAATGAACTCTGATTATATGAACATGCCCGAAATAAATAAATAAATAAATAAAAAGACGTATTGCTGATTGTACCATTTACAGCAATACTATGATCCATTTCCTGTCAGACAGTGCATTGCTTCTCCATACAGAGACCATTATCAACATACAACCCCACTTTAAAAAAAACAAAAAACAAACAAAAAAAACCCTATACCTGGTATTATTCTTCTCATACAACTCTTAGCCAAGCTGCGATCTCTGGGGCTGCAACATCCTCACAGCAGATATAAACATATTTACAACCTGGTACCAAAAAAGCTTTTGCTCTCTATAGCTTATTTTCCCATTAATGACAACTGGACAGGGGGTGAATTTTTACATAACTCACTTTTTAAAATCATACTTAGGCTTTTAGGTATGCATAATTAAAGGATGTGGCCAATTTGAGTGATTGCAGCAGCTAACTGTCTGTTAGGCATCACACATGCCATGTCTCAAATGGCATACCTCCATTAGCACACTAACATTATATGTACACTATCTACTTAATCAGCCTACTTACAAGGGGTCAGGCTGCTGCTGTGAAATGACCGGTTGGTAGAGGTGGGTAGATCGATCCAAACATCAATAGTAGGTTATTGATACCTCAGCGGGATTGATACTGGATGAATTCTGAGATTGAGATGAGATTGATACCAGTTTCAGTTTCTCTCTTCTATGTTCAGTCTGTTGTACCCATTTCATCAACGAGTAGAAGTGTCTGTGAAAACAACGCTCCATTCACATCTTGAATTCACACTTTGTTCCTCCTCCTCCACTGCTGTGTTGTGTTGTTGCGCTGTCATGAGACACGACACCACAGTTAGACACATGTTGGCTGTATGGGAGCGTGTGAGAGTGAAAGTGCATGCACTGATGGCCGAAAGGAAGAGGAGTATTGTGTGGAGCTATTTTACAGTTGCAAATGACAACATTGTGAATTGTGATGTGTATAGGAAGAAACTTGTTTGCCTAAGAACTTTGCTTAAAATCTGTCCTGTATTTTAACATGCATGTGATTAACAGTAAGTAATTACCAGTAGAAAGCAAAAATCACAAACTCATTTAGTGGTTCATCTTAGAAATCATGACACACTGCTCTCCCCTACATGAAAATGCATTAACTGCTTATAAAAGTAATAAGTATCAGAATCAGAATCAGCATCAGCAATCCTGACCCTGTATTTATTTGCGATTGGATTGATACAAAATTGTGCAGTATCGCACACCCCTAATTGGCTGGACTCAGCTGTCTGAAAATTTTTTGACAGATTTACAAACAGGTGTTATTTGGATAAACTGACTACATATTAAAAAACTGTGTAGTTATATTCTTAGCTAAAAAAAATATTAAAAAACACTTGAATGATATATAATAAAATAAAATCTATGTAAACGTAGATTTGACCGACCACAGTGCACTCCATTTTGTCACACTTGTCAGTAAGAACACACTTCTTTATTCAAAATAGCAAGTACCAATATGGATGTATGACAATCACAGCAGTTTTTGCTAACAATGTGTATCCTCCCTGACTCCAACCTCTCGTGACATCACAGTGCTCGGTCCACTATTTTATGTTCTATCTATGTTAAAAAGAAAGTTTTACAAAAAGTGAAACTGTTGATGACATTTAAACAAAAAGGTCTGTATAATGTATGATTTTAATGCTAATTACCTGTTAAAGTTTTATTTATTTATTCATTTGTTTGTTTGTTTGTTTTTATTATTGCAATCAGTGAATAATTCTTCAGTATGATTAAAGTCTGGTTTTGGCAGCCACTGTATGACAGGATAAATGTCTTTCTGTGTTTCACAGTGAAGGTGGAAGGAGCTGTAGTCAGCATTTGGACCAAGCGACCGCCTGAAGCTGGTGAGCTGGACTTGTAGAATGTACCATATACGAACGCTTTTACTGAAAATGTCTTAGAATTCTGTGAAAGCATGTACTTACTGTATGTTCGACATTGATGAAAGAATTGAGAACTGAGTACTTAACCTTACAGAGTTGTAAAAGGGAAAGAAATGTCCAGCTTCTTCTCTCTCCAAGTGTTCCAAGTGCATGATGCCAATAAACAAAAAACATGGCTGACTGTGAAATACTGGGGGAGGAAAATCAATGCATCTGGTAACAGATGCCATTATACATTATTTTTCCCACATTTTTATACTGGAAAAATATCTAAATATACCACTCACAAACCTGATTCAAGCACTGCAGTGTTCAAATGCCTTTTTTTTTTTTGCATTTAAACATTTTCCCAAAGAACTTTTTTCCTGGAGAAGATAACTTGTGGAGGGTGGTTACCATAACCAGCTATCTGACAACATTAGCAATTATTTTGACATCAGAATTATTTTAAATAAAATGCAGTCATTATAGTGTGTGCTTCTCAGTGCTGCAATTGTGATGCAATATCAGAAACTGCTTCCTCGTGAAGTCGAGGTTGTTTCAACATTGAGTGGCATTCCATTGTGCTGTTTCTTGCAGGAAGTTGAAAATTATCCAGTTCCGTGTTGCCTGGAATGCAGCATTACTCTGGCCAAAGCATAAAAGGGCCACTAGATTCACTGCTTACTGAGCTATCAAGCTAATGACAGCCACTAGCTGCAGCAATAGACTGCAGCAGCAAGAGTATAGTGAGCAGCAGTTAGCAGTTACTTTGGTAATAAGCTGCCCCCCATTATTTTGGTTTTAAAATCAACTGATGGCATATTATCCCTTTAACTTTTAATCTTTAAAAGCAAGCCTATCTAACTTTTAGCTGTGAAAATACTTTACATATCTGGGCTAATGGTAGGCTAAATGCTAAAATGTAGTGTAGAAGTTGCACAAGCAGAGTTCTGTCTGCAAACAGATTCAGTGTTGTGAGTTGCACAGTGTGCTACTAATATCCACTAAAGATCAAGTTACTAGCTATCAAATTTCTTTCACAGTCTTTATAGCAAATAAAGTTTTTTTTACTTGTTATGGAAAGTTTAGAAGTTATAACTATTCATTGCTGTTTTAGAATTACTGTTTAGAATTACCAACATCAAGAACGAACCTTTATGTGAAACAAAATTATACCCTAATTTAAATAATCTGAAGTCATGCAGAGGCTTTAATATGTTTTGCTGCCTGCTATATCAGCTCGGGGTTCTACAATTACAGAAGATCTGACGCCTTATGATTGGCTCTAAGGCAGTCTCACATTATGATTGGTTATTGCTTTCAGCACCTAGTTCATTCTGCACATGCACAAGCAGTCCACTAACTTGGACTGCAAGACAAACTGAAAATTAATTCATTGATTTATTAATTAAAAAAAAAAACTTTTTAAAATGATTGTTTCATCTGCTAATGGCACTAGCATGTTAATGCAAAGTTACAGCGTTTGTGTTAGTATGCTCCTTGTAATTTGTGCGTTAGCATACTAACACAGTCACTGTCATTTTAATCAACCAGCGCTTTCTTGCCCTTTATTATGAAACACTTTTTTCCTTAATGTCCATAGTTTTGTCAACACAATAACAGAATCACATTCAGTAATGTCTATGTAGCGAGCACAGCACACACTCTCCAATGTAAACTACAGGAGTGTGTGCGACAGTAATCCTTGGTTTGTGGAACTCTTGCAATGTTCAATGATGTGTTAACGATCTTCTTATTTTATGGACAAAAACACATAGTCAGGGTTAGGGAAAGACAGTTTGGGTTTTTAAAAAAATCATTCTAGCGAGATCTTTTGGGAGTTGATGTGTTATGTCCTCTGTAAGTGCAGGACTCCGAGCCAGTTTGGCAGGCCAAGAACATCTGGTACTTACAACGGTTGTTCATGTATTTAGATGAAACCAATGAACAGGAGAGCAGTATGGTGTCCAATGAGCCTGATGTGGAGTACACTGAGGTGGTGCATCCCCTGCCAGTAGATCCTGCCCGAGGTAAATACTTTACAGACGCACACTTAAAAAAATATACTGTCCATCAAACTCTATTAATTCAATAAACTTCTGTTCCTCTGTTGTTGTTTTTTTTTGTTTTGTTTTTTTTTACAATTTTGTGCATTGTCCTTTGCTATTCTAAACATCCTGACCAAACCAATTACCTCTGCTCTGCCTACATTCCATAATAATTGATAACGCAGACTAAAACATCCTGGGAGGGGCCTAATTACACATAATTAACGCATCACCATGTTGTTGAAACTGCAGGAATAACTGCAGGGATTTGCAGAACCAATGCCGACCTTATAAACAGGAAGGGCTGAGATAATTGCAAGGCTGGTTTCTGATACAGGCCCCTGCTTCGTTATGGTCCTGTGCTCAAGGTCCCGAGGGGTCACAGATGGCAGTTACACAATTTGTGACACAACCCGCCTATTTTTAGATTTCTGCTAATGATAGATCAAAGAGACAGTGTCTCATAAACTTTGTCTTTTGATGTTCAAGCAGGCTAATGTGTTGCTTTTTACATTAACAGTCCCACTCAGAAAAGGCACAGAGACAGTGTACAGCGAGCTCCAAAACTCCCCACATGGTGAGTTTAACATCTTTAAAGCTGCACTGATTATATATTGATATCAACATTTGGTTAAATAACTATTCTTAATTGTGAATGAGGTTGCTCATAGTGACAAACCTTCAGAGAATTATCAACTTAAGGGCCGATCACACTGAAATGTGTCACCTGCTGGGCGCTCCTCTCTTGCTGCTGCGCAACGAGTTTCTTTAGCAGTTTTTGGGCACACGTAAAATTAAAGTAGCAGTAAAAAACTTCTGCAAACGAGCTAGCAAGCTAACGGTCGCTATAGCATGAGACTGATTTTTGAAGCAAATCTGCTGCAGCCGTTTGCACCTGCACACACTTTATTTTGTTTATTGTCACTCTTTCTTTTAAGTCCAGTTTGAACAGAGACCAAATGGTTGCAGGGGAAGTTGCAGTGGAGTAAACTGGTCCATCTCGGCTCGAGCTGACGGACAGTGTGGATTGCAGGCATTTTGTTGTTGGCAGAGGCGAGTCAGAGCTAATAGTACCAATGTCACCTGTCGTTAAGAGGTGCGGCGTAGACCGCCAAATTAGGAGAGAGAGTACAGAGAGCGTGACTGATTTTTCATTTTTCCAAGAAACCCTGGTCCCGGTGGCAAAGAAAATATCATGGTAAAAACAGAGCTTTTGGCAGCAAATGGTGTCATTTTTAAACCACTATCACACTGTTTAATCAGGTTATACATCATAATGACAAAGCCAAGCCAAAGAAGGTGTCTAGTTTCATTTTAAAATATTTTCAACATTTCAGCTCATGGTGGTGAGTGTGCTACTTGCAATGTAACCTTTGACCAAAGCAGCCAATCAAATCAATAATGTGGTGGGCTTTACTATTCCCAATGTCCTTTCGCTTTTGTTGCCAGGGGAAAAGTGGCAGAAGCAGTAAGATAATGGCAAACATTGACAAGAAGTTAATACTGGCTGTATTTTTCTACAAGGAGCGTTATAATGTGAAGTCTTCTCACTACTCCAACGGTAACCCAACCCAATACGTCTGCTTTTTAATGGACATTTTTCTCCTCTTCATTCAGGAGGAAAACAACAGCAAGAGCTTGACATTTGCTTGAATCTATTTTTTCCCACTAATTTTATTTGGTTGCCCGTATGCGCACGTAGCGCAGCTGCACAGGTGTAGCCACACCTGTCGCAACAAGACTCGGTGTGATCGACCCTTAACTCTGCAACACCCTTCAGCAGGGTGACTTAGTGTTATTCAGCTCATTGTTCTGGTTCACAGCATTACTATTTTTGCTCAGTCGCACTGCTCTCATCAGTCCTGTTTTTAGCCAACAGGCAGCTCCATTCTGTGAAAACACTCCGATAAACTCACTGCACAATTCATGCCTACAAAGTTAGCAGCTAGCTAGTAAACATTATGAAGCATTTAGCAGCATAAGATACAGATATTTTCCTCGGGAGTTCAACCAGGAGTGGAAGTTGAACTCAAACTTGGTCATAAACACAACTTCTTATTAAAATGTTGTTCCTTGTCTGTTTAATGTGTAAGCAGGTATCTGTTTGCCAACAAACTTGCCAGTTCAGCTCAATAAGGACCAATAACCCCAACCATTTTTTTTTTAGCGCCAGCAAACACATAAGCAGTAGCAAGAGGCCACCTAGAGACAAACCTCTGTATCCAGCATCTTTCATTACAGAGCACTCTGGCTTTTCTGTGCAGCTACTCAGAGTGTTTCTAGTTAAAAAAAAACCTCTTTTCAGAAGGGCACTTCAGATGAGATGGGCAGGACGTGTTATCTGTCACCTCAGCTAAGGAGATTATGGAGAGGCTTGCTCTGGGCGTGTCTGCCTTTATTGAGTTTTAAAAATCAGACAGTGTCAGACAGTCATAACAGAGAAAAAAAAGCCCATTTGTTGGAACAGACTGACCGTTGTGTTGAGTGTTGTGTTTTATCACATTGTAAGCTTGTTGTTTGCTGTGTAGCCAACCCTCTGTTGACTTAATAAAACCAAGCCCAAGTGAAGTTTATTTTTTCTCTCCCCACATAAGCATTTTACTCCTGCGCTTCCCACCGCCCTGCTGGCCTTTAGATCATATTATACCAATGTTGTGATTTCAGCTTGTTTCACTGCCCCCAAGTGGCAAAAATTTGTCACTGCAGCTTTATTTACCTTCAGTGCAAAGTGATGCTATTAGTGACACTTCTACACACGAAATATCATTTCTAACCTGAGATCAATGGTAGGTATGGGGGTAGGGATAGTTTACCCAAGCCAGCTGAATTGTGACCATATCCTGTTACTGCTGGCAGGAACCTCCTGTTGTCAAAACAGCAGCTAGGCACTGAATGTGTCTATCAAGTAGTGCATCGGAGTCCTTATGTTTCCTGTTCAGCAGTGACAAAAGAATCCTGAGCTGCTGAAAGAAGCATCTGTTGAAGTGAGCTAAGTATTGATTCAGACTGCAGGAACAGAGGCTTTTGGCTGAAACCACACAGGCTGAAACAAAAGCCTCTGCAAAGGAAGAACAAATGAGTCAGCAAGGTCAGCCACATTGTCATAACTGTCAAATGACTCATGAATAAATGTGAGGTCAGCTGGTGAGTGTGCACGGCTCACACATTTAACCTGTGATGCTTTTTCCTTTAGGTGCTGCTGATCACCCTGACTATGTGAGTATTCAGCAGCACACTCACTCTCGTGTTATTCTAACTCGTTATTGCTATTATCGTTATGTCAGTTTTGCCTGTCTGTAACTTGAAAACACTGTTGAACATTGTTCATCCACTGTAACTTTCAAATAATTGATTGTACAAGTTAGCATTTATTTTTGATATCCCCGAAACAGGATTTTAAATTTTTTTTAATTTATTTATACCTTACTGTTATCATATCAGATCTGCTTAATTTTGTAGATGGTTCTGTAACTTCTCTAAATTAAAACCTTTTAAACAATCACTTTTTGGAAACAATCCAGCAGACATTCACTGTATTGACCATTCAGCCATTATATACAGTGGGGTTGGACAAAACATTTATACAGTAATATATTGTCACCTTGACTCTTGAGATACATTTATTGAATCACTGGCGCTAAATATTGTTTTTTTTAATTGAAATAACACGGCCTTGTTAAAAGATTTCCCTGCCAGTTTGACTCACCAGCATCATCACTTCATTTTCCCCCCTGGTGGCGCTTATGAATGAATGTGGGTAACATGAACAGAAATTAATCGGCTGAAAAAGAAGTTGGCAGTGGGTTAATGATGACAAGTGGTGAAAAGAATTTAAAATATAGAGATGCACCAGACACTTCTAGTCTAAGTTTCAACCCGCCTCAGCTTTTACAACATCAATGGGACAAACAAAATTTCTGCATCCATGTATGGAATGTATGCATTTTGTTTTCTTCAGTTAGACAGGGATCATGATATGTTGTTATGTAACTTGTCTTGCAATAAATCAATATCATAGAATCGCCTTACATTGAAATTATTGTTACATGGGCATTATATTGCATATTGTATCATATTGTGAGTTACCCTGTGATTTCCACCTAGTATACAGTAAAAATTCCATTCATTTTTTTAATATACTCAGTTTTGCACACTGATCAGTATGGGGCGTCAAAGCTGTGATGCCACACCCAGCCTAACCTGTGTTCCCCAAGCTTCTGTAACTTGTGTGTAGTCTCTCGTTCAGAGTTTTTCTCATCAGTCTTTCTGCTAAAGTAAAGCAAGTTCCTGAATTTTACTTTGCACATTCCAAAACAAATCAGCTCTACAGCAGCTGTTAGAAAATGAAACCTCCTGATTTTCAAGATCAAACAATGTCTGCAGAGGCGGCTAACGTTCATACATTCTTTACTTAAGTAGAAGTACAGATACTTGTGTAAAAAAAAAAAGACTGGTAAAAGTAGAAGTACTTCTGTACTCAAAATGAAGTATTTAATTTTTTTTATTAGTTATGTACTGATATGTAGTTCAGCTAAGACATCAACACCAGTAAGTTTTTGTATAATTTACCTTTTTTTTTTTACAGGAAATTCTTTACTCAGTAAATGTAACCACTATAAATAAATAGTCACTAGTTTGCTGTTTATTTTGTCTAGTATGCAGTATTCAGTGTTGAGGAGTAACCAGTCACATGCAGCAGAATTGTGTAATTTAATTCCAAAAGAAAATGTAGAAATGTAGAAAATGTAACTGTAATCAATTACAGTTACTGAGAAAGAATGTGTGATCAAATTACAATTACTTATCAAAATGTTAATATTACTAAGGGGGTTAAATCTGAATATTTTCTGTGAAAAGCTTAGGCTGTATGTTGAATAATAATCATTTTGTTGCTTTGCATGTTTCTGATGACTTCTTTTGCCATTTCCAGTCAAGGCCATTTAGTAAAGTTTAATACTTGATGATGATGCTTTTGATTGGTTCTCTTGTTTGAACTTGCAGCGCCCCACATCTGTCATTAACACTGCCTGGTTTAAACATTTGAAAATGGTTGAAAACATTCATTAGAAATATAGAAAAGTGATCAAAACATAACTGAATGTAATAAGTTTAATTACTTTGATAAAGCTAAAGATTAATTATTACATTTTAAATACAGTAACTAGTAATCTGTGACTTATTACATTTCCAAAGTAACTCAACCCTGGCAGTATTTTAAGGAAGGAAAGGAGTTTGTTCTATTAGAGCTTTTTAAATTAACTGAATTGAGCTTACTGGTAATATAACTTTGAGTCATAAAGTGATGTTACAACTTTCTTCCTCATATACTTGAACAGTGATCTAAATAGAAAGTTTTGTCAGAGGCATTATTCATGTATTATTTTTGTATTAAATAATAAAACCATCTCAGTGGCCCTGCACTGGCTGCCTCCTGGTCAGAGTTAGCGTTTGCAGGCCAATAATCCCGAGTTTGAGGGAAACGGCTGTCAGAGTTTCCAGACAAGAACAAAGGCTTTTGGGCTGGGGCTTCCTTCCCTATCGCATGCTCAGATCAGCACTGCAGGCCAGTCAAATTACCTCCAAGCCCATCTCAGCCAGCACACTGTCCCTCAACATGCCTTAATCACATCTGCTCCTGGCTGCACTGTTTGTCCCTACATGGTGAGGCAGCTGAAGGGAGGAATTTGAAATAATAAGCTAAGGATATGACATCATGATCAATTTTTTTTTTTTTTTGTCATTTATATGTCTTCTTGATGACAGATTATGTATTTTGGTCTGAAGGTTTTCTAATAGTTTGTGATCAGTAATTTCATTTTTAACCAAATCCTGCAATGATTTTAGATATCACAAGGTTTTAGATATCATCCAACATGACAGCGCTGAGCTGCGCTTTACTTGTACCTGCTTTGTGTTGTGACGGAATAATGAATGAATCACCTGTGTGTGTGTGTTGAATGGCTTTACTTTGTGTGTCGGCAGGGTTCAGTTGAGTACGCTGAGCTCAATGGTGAACAACCTGAGATCAGTAACTACCATCCAGAGATCAACAACTACCAGGACCTGCCCGTGCCGGCGGATTAATGACTGCAGCCTTCTATTGTTCACACGCAGCTGTGTTCTCTGCTGTTTTTGACAACTCCACTGAGTGCACTCTCCTTCATTTTCCCATCAGTGAAATATTTGACTAAGTTTGTTGTAAATATTTTTGCGTCTTAATGAACTCATATCACTTATCTTTACTGTGTCCGGCACTGTGTTTTTCTTGTGTGATGTGAGGCTGTGATATCACAGCTACAAAGAAATGTGATAAGCAGAAAATGACTCACTTTTTTTTCCCATTTGTGAAAACACACTGAAGTCTTGCATGACTCTCTCTGTTTTGTAACAGCCTAAAAGATGCCAAAGACAAGGGAGTAAGGCAAAATAAAATCAAAATGCAAAATTATTCCATTATGTACAGTGTATAGAGTGCCTTTGATGTGTTTTTTTTTCTTTTTTAAAGGGAGCATGTGCATTTGTACTTTGTGACTATTCACTTCTGCCAAAAATAAATGAACTGACACAATATCTGGTGGATGATATCTATAGTAATTAAATGGAAAGAAAGAGGTAACAAATGCTCTTTACCATTATGTAAATAAACCAGTAGACTTAACCCAAAAGAGAGGAGGCTGGAGCACTCCAAATGGTGCAGAATAATACATTTAATAAAGGTGCGCAACAACTAGGCCATTAACGTTTCGACGCCAGTGTGCCTCTTCATCAGAGTAGCCAGGACTGAGGCTGACAGTGCTGGTTAAATATCAGCATCATGAGGTGGAGACATCTCATTGGTGCAGAGTCAGCCAATCCTATTTCCACACTCCAACGACAA
>JAQLOL010000019.1:29404813-29427045 GCA_029783665.1 Naso thynnoides | reverse complement strand
ACAGAAAAAAAAGCACACACAAAAAAAGCTATACTGTATGTCCAGTAAACTGATCTTTAACATTCACCAAAATGTCCTGTTGATTTGTATCAATTTAAAAATATCAATGACTTTGTAAAACTGTGTATCTTGAGTCTTATTTTGGTGTGAAGGTATTTTGGTTTCTCTTATGTGACAAACTGGAGAATGAGGCCAAAGCAAGTGCAAAAGTGACAAACTGTCACATTGCTTCAGATTATCAGCTTGCAGAGCTCACTGCTTTGTCAAACTGCGAAGGGCTAAAGGTTGATGACACGCATGCTTGTATGTAACAAGAACGGGAGGAAGTTTGTCTTTTTGCTCTTGCTGGAAAGAAAATGTAAAGCTTGCACTGAGACATTAAAATGTTGTAGTACATAAAGTGTTTGTTTTACAAGCATTGGCACACACTATATCTGCTTCCGTGAAATACTAACACAATCTAGCTAGGGCAAATAACTGTCTGCAGTGTATTACTGTAATTTCCTGAATACCTTGTGTAAAATGTGTGTAAAGACTATTAAACTTAAAGGTAGAAGCAATAGGATTTGTTCGAGCTGTTCCTAAACGCACCAGAAAATGAGTTGATTGTTGAGTCTCATTCACAGAATGTTAAATAGTGACATTTTGGGTTGGTAAAGCATCCTGAGCGCAGCCAAAAAGACAAAATCATGCCTGTTTTGAAAATGTAACAATTAGAAAGTTTGAATATTTGTGTTCAAATGTAGGGAGGAAAAGTAAAACATTTTCAGGCAATAAATATTTAAGTGAAGTACAGATATCTGAAAAATCTACTTAAGTACAAAGTATTTGTACTTTTCAGCTCTAATGAAAACCACATAATTTCGACAAAGATTCAAACTCAGAGCTGTAGAAGTTGTAGAACTGAGCTAAGAATGAATAACTCGCCTCTCAAACCATCTTTTGATGCTGAATCTCACTTTACAGTCATCTGCATAAAATCTGACAAAATACTGCCCGCTGTTTCATAGCATTTAAAAAGAGTAGCAATTACTTTAACGACGAAATCCATCATTTAAAAAAACATTATCTCTTAAAATCCTGTTCATTACACTGACACAAAAATCACCCTGAAGTTTTACTGTAGTCTACATATGTGGCAGGAGTTAGGGTCAGTGCAGTCTGCACCTTTATGCACTGGAATTACATTTACAAATAACAGATGAAATGTCATATGCAGTGTATATAATAAATGTATCAGACATGTACTGTCTATTTAGTTTGTAATATGTCGTGGGACTTTTAGTACATAAAGGCTGAACAGAAAAGAGAGAACTTTGGGTGGCTGCATGCAGCAAGAACTCTGTTTATCTGACTAGATATAATAAATTCGGTCAGATTCAATATCTGAAAGCACTTAATGTATTTGCCCTGCAGCCATCCTCACATAGTTATTAATTCTGACAGTGTTTGTGCATTTATATAAATATTAAGCAGCTTTTTGGATATCTAGAGCACTGCTAAGTCAGGATTAACATAGGTATTCAGTCTTTATTTTGTCTAAACGTTTTAAAAGATGATGATTGTGAAATAACCCATATGAGAGACTAATTGTCAGATCCTCTGCAGCTGTTTCAGCTGTTAACTGTCTCTTTTCAGTTCCCCAACCCCAACGTTATGAAAGTGCGATGGCAAATCACTGGATTTTGTCTTGAGATGCAGCAGCCATGGCCTGACCTCTAACCATATCCACAGCTTCAGCCAACACAGTCAGGTAGAGCTGCCGTGGATGCGCTCACAGAGCTCGGCCTTGTGTAAGAAGCAAAGTGTCACATAATTTCTCCTTTCTGTCATATCAGCTGTGTTTCCCTACAGGTAGAACGACGGGACTGGAACAACACACTGACTGTTTCTATGGATCAAGGTGGATTCACAAATTAATGTGAAGGAATGCAGAAGTAGCTCAGAAAAAAACAAAACAAAACAAAACGAAAATCCACAGACACCCTGTGGGGGCTCCAACGCACCACTAGAGTAAAATGATAAACATTTATTTATTTTTATTTAACCAACACTTTAAGCCTAATAACATAAGTGATATATGAGCACTTTTTCAATGTTTTTACTGGGCTGTAAGCAGAGCTGTTAGCAGTGTTGTATAGTAGTAAAGAAGAAATACTTAGTTACTGTACTTAAGTATCTTTTTTGGGACAACTGTACTTTACTCTTTCATTTCTGTAGACTTTCACTTTTACTTCACTATGTTTTCCAAAGAAAACAGATCATTTTACTCCATTGCATTTCCCATGAGCATCTTAGTTGCTGGATAAAAATTAAAATTAGGGGGGAAATTTGGTTGGCTACAAACCAATAACTTTTTTTTAATTTCTTTGTTTTGTTAGCCAATAGCACTGGATCATAGACTGCAGGAAGTTGGATCATTGTTTAATCATGTTAGGCAGTGCAAACAAGTGCTCTTCAGCTGCGGTACAAATAACGACATGGTTGTTTCTTTGGGTGCTGCTGTAGTCAAGCTTTATGTTTTATATTAAATCTTTTTGTTGTTTTGATGTAGAGGCAGTGGCCCGGCTGCAGATTCAGCTGAACTTTTGCCAATTTTGTCAAATCAGGCCCATAGGAATTTAGAAAGTTAGAAATCACTGTTTTATTACTTCATTTGCATTTTGTTTTAGGACTGGGATGTTCAGTCCATATGTAGACCAGAAGCTACATAAATGAAAACTACACCATTTTTAAAAATTAAAACTTGACTGTTTTTTACAGGTACTTTTAACTTTTACTTTTAATACTTAAGTACATTTATAATCACTGTACTTTTGATATTTCAGTACAGTAAATGTCAGCTACTTTCAGACTCTAACTCAAGTAACATTCTAATAGGCGACTTTCACTTTCACTAAAGTCATTTTTCAGTAAGGTATCTTCACTTTCACTCCAGTTTGGTTTGCTGGTACTTTATACAAGAATGTCCATTAGTCTAAACATCATGTGACATACAGCATAAGTGTTACAAATCATTCGGATTTTGACCGGCTCCTTTTGTAAACATAAAAACACCAACATTTCCAAACACCTTCCCTTCGTGTATTTAAACCAGTTAAAATAACATGCAGCCCAAAGTCCAGAGTGAGGAAGAGTGAAAACCAAAGTTACAACATAGTTTACATATGTAACAGAACATATAGGGTAGTTTTTGTTTTGCACATCTGGATAAACAAAATTAACGCCTAATGCTGTAAATCCTAACTTTAGCTACAATGTGATTGTTCTATGTTGAGATAAAAATACACTGTCCGACGCAAATCTTTTTTTCATACAGTTTTCAACGACCCCTGTGTGTTTTCGCTCAGGGCTGATGTGTACGCATGCCAGTAGATCGCAGGGCGCGCCGCTCTTTCACTTCCAGGTGCAGCGCGCTGCGGTCCAGTCACATTTCAACACGAACTGCTTTCGGCCTGATAAATGCGCATGCGCACTACGGCTGACCCCTCCGGTTTCTGCGTGCACTGCCACGTTAGTAGCGGTACACACAAAATACCAGCTACTATCCCAACCTTAAACAAGAGAAAACCCCACCAAAACTCAGAGCAGTTTCCTAGCTAAACCCTCGCCGACCGCGTCTGTAGCTCTCTTCTTTCTGTCCGGAAGATTACTCGACGGCAACCAACATGTTGAAGTTTTTGCTGCTCTGTACACTGGCTGTGGCCAGCCGGGCTGAGATCGCCGAGGAAGAAGATGTCCTGGTGCTGAAGAAAAGTAACTTCGACGAGGCTCTGAAAGCCCACCCTAACCTCCTGGTTGAATTCTGTAAGTAACTTTAGCCACACAATGTCTCCAGCTAACGTTAGCTGCCTTTAGCAGGCTCGTTGGTTCCCCGGCTAGCTAGCTAAATGAAGCCCGGGTCAATGTTAGCATGAAACTTTGACACTTCTGACAAGTTGCCTCTGTTGGTAGCTAACATTAACTTGCGGGTGTCTGGGTCGTTTTTGCATCCGTGCACAAATCTGTTAAGCCTCTGGCTGCCCATAAGCTACGTTGTTTCACTGTAGTATAAAAATAGACGACGCATTGTTCATCGTACTGCGTTTTTCCTCTAAATTTGACTTGCAAGCACCGAGTTTTGGTTATGTTATAGCGGATTCCGACCGAGATACGAAACTTGCTGCAACCACAATGTGGCTAACGACTAATATGAGCGTTTATTGCTTTGCACCTTCTGTTTTAAGTTACCTTATGCTTGCTTTTACATTGCTCCAGGTTGGTACAGAAAAAGTTAGCCGACTTTAGTGAGTTAGCAGTGCGTCAGATTAGATTTGGAGAAATCGACCAGTGGACGCACGGTCACTTTTACCGTCAGGACGATGCTGTAACGTTAATTACACGCCTGTTAACGCCACAAGTAACGTTAGCCAGCGTACAGAAGCGAGAAAGTTAATGAGTTAGAGATAAAGTGCGGGCTAATTGAGTTTCGATTACTTGCTGTGGTTTCATACTGTAAGTTTCACTTTTCATGACGCCCAGACTTATTTACTTCCTTTCTGATTCAGTTTTTTTTTAAATGCAGTTTACTTCTCCTTGATATCGGATTAGTTTACGTGTCGTATCACGCCGTAATGAGCCGCTGCACAGTCAGCCTGCAGGCCCATCCCGCTTCACTTTTGTCTGTTTGTTGACCTGCTCGCACATTAAAGGACAAACCCGTGGACCAGTCAGAGGCGGCCATGGAGGAAGACTCTCCAATGAGCTCAGGATGGGAGGGATGAAGGCTTTATTTGCGCACATATGCTTCTCAACTGGGCGGGATCTGCGGAGAGATGTGGAGCTAGGTTGACGTGTACTTTACAAAAGTTCTTCTGTGGGTTTATTGACTATCTGGAACAAGGAAGTCGTGCTCTTTGTCAAGAATTTAAAATGATGCAATGCAGGTCCTTTTATTTGACGTGGCATTACTGATAAGGTTGTTAATCTGTTTAGTGTCTGTGTCCAGACTTTGACTTGTACAATTGGACCTGAAGGCTAACAAATCAACAAGGTAGAAATGAATAGAGCCCACTACATTTTTTGTGGCAGTCTGCTCGAGCCATTAGTGTGACCCTAGGTAACCATAATCATCGAAGGATTCCTCTTTCAAGCTTTCACTCGAGAAAAGCTGCAAACTAACATAAAAGTTATACGGAAACATGTCAAATTAATCATGAGTCATTTTGTTATCATGATTGTTTTACAACATTATATTCTAATATTGTGTCATTCATGGCATTTACTGTTAAGGGTGTTAAAACGTGTCAGAAAATGGAATATAATACTGATTACAAGCTCCCAGAGCCCAAACTGACATCCTAAGATTGTTTGTTTTTTGCAGCCTTAATCAAAAACTTAATGACATTTTAATACATTAAAATATACTGCAGAAAAAAACATTTTTTTTTCGTAACAGATTGATAATTCAAAATGGCTTGTAGCCCCTTCTGCAGATTTACTGATTGATTAATCAACTAAAACTATCTAAACCAGAGTATTCTACTAATTTGCTCTTTATGAGTGGGGCACTGTCTTGGTTTAGAAAGTGAGCGTTCAGGGTGTCGTCAGATGGTTTTGAGTGGGTAATCTTTAGAAAATTAATTCAGTTTGATTGTAACTAAATACTGTAGGCTTTCATTTTTCTGAAGGGACAAATGGGGTTAGTAGAGTTTCATTTTGTAGGTGTTTGGCTGCTCAGACAAACCTTGGCAGCATAGTGGATCAGTGGTTAGCACTGTTGCCTAAATAGCAGAAGGTCTTGGGTTCGATTCCCAGCTGGGGCAGAGACTCTATGTGTGGATATTGCACGTTCTCCTTGAGTTCTTGTGGGTTTCCTCCGGGTGCTCCAGGTTCCCCCGCCATCAAAACATGTACATGGGTCTATCTCCAGTAAGCACCCTTGACTGCTGTACTGGCTAGGATCTGGAGTTGGTCCCCAGGCGCTGTGCTGTTGCTACCCACTGCCCCTCAGGGACGGGTTAAATGCAGAGGACAAATTTCACTGTATGCTGTACATGTGATTAATAAAGTACCTTTATTTTTTTTAATGTAAAGATGTCAGTTTGGGCTGTTGTCATGCACATGCAGCATTATATCTAATGGTGTGTTTAATTATGTGTGAATAATTCATTGAAAAACAGAGTGATAAAAACTGATAGTTTGTTGCTGCGCTGTCTTTGTTGTTTTGTTTTCCGTTTTCTTTCAGTGGTTTTGCAGACCTTTATTCCTCCACAGATTATAAACCCCTCCGATCAACGTCCCTTATCTACAACAGTGCAAACCTGTACATGGGGCTTGTTAAAATTCCTTCTGTCACTCTTGCAGATGCCCCATGGTGTGGTCACTGCAAGGCCCTGGCTCCAGAGTATGCAAAGGCTGCTGGCATGCTGAAGGCCGAGGGTTCGGAGGTCCGCCTGGGTAAGGTGGATGCCACAGAGGAGACTGAACTGGCCCAAGAGTATGGCGTCAGAGGATACCCCACCATCAAGTTCTTCAAGGGCGGAGAGAAGGGAGCACCCAAAGAGTACTCCGGTGAGCATTATCATGATTTTCAGTCAGTCACATGCTTGCATAAAATAATGATCCCTTAGAAGCTGGAGGCAGTGGTGGAAATTAGCTCCATTTATATCTTGCAAACTGGTCTCTGTTGATGTGGTGTTTTTGCTTACTCATGTTATTTAGATTGTTGTTATAATATTCTTATTCACAACAATTTAGATTGTTATAATATTCTTATTCTTCTGAGTTACAACACAACTTTCTTTCTTTTGCATCATGCATCTCGATTTTTCTTAACCCAGTGAACCTTAATGAATGGGAGATTTTTCTTTTTTACAAAGTGATGTAATCTTGAGTCACCCCTGTCATAGTGAAGTGAGTGAGCATTATTTCCTTATATACTGAAATACCTCATAGATGGCAAAAAGAATCAGGTCTGACAACCATAGGCAAACCCTATTAAGTTTCTTCACTGTGGTAATTTGATCAGCAGCATGAACAGTGAGTCAGCCAATCAGCTTTCAGCAGCATGACTGAGACAAAATGTGGGTTGGGCCTTTCCTGCATGTTCCTCTCGTGCTCTGAGCCGGTAGAGATGTGCAGTTCCTCACGTCGCCTCCTCTGCGGGCCCGGGCAGACTTGGTTTGGAGAGAGTGGGAAGTCTTTTTTTTTGTTTGTTTTTTTTTGTTTTTTTTTGTGGAAATTACTGCTGTTACTACTTGAGTCCAGCTTCTAGAAAACTCCCGGCTCCTACACATTGCCTAGACTTCGCAGCACTGCACCAAGACTACGTGCTGTATCACCTCATCATTATGTGTTTGTCAGTGAAGTTTCTCCCGCGTTGCATCACTGGTTCAGCCTGACAGCCACGTCTATCCTAAGTCCAGTTAAACTGAAGTCTTTCAGTTTACATAAACATATTTTTGCAGCCTTACAGAATTGCTGTAATATTCTTTTATTTTTGTTGCTGTAATTTAACTATCATACAACCTGCTGCTTTGATTTTTTTTAAAGACAAGACAAATGATGAACACCCCCCACCCCCCCCAATTCAAATTTGTAAAAGTTGTTAGATAGAGGTTCCAGAAATGCAGAAGTGATCTGTTTTTGCTGCCGACATATGTTAAATTTCAAAAAGCATTCAGGCTTTCTTACAATCATATTTGCTGTGTCGTGTGTGTCTTCAGTTATACCACAGCAGAGGCACTTAAGCATCTGCTGTCCTAACGCAGCACCAGGGGTGTAGGGAAATGTAGATCATGTATCATGTTTTGCAATATTGTATCTATTTTCAACACTGTATCTATTTTTAATTAGTGAAAACTTTACATGCAAAGATTCATGGCAGTAGTTTCTTTTCTTTTTCTTTTTTTAACCCCTGAGTAAAGTAAAGTATTGCCGTCGTATTCTGATTGTGTCGATGAAAAAGTTTTTTGTTCTGTTTTGTTGCCTTGAGTTGTATCGGAGCTGTGTATTGGCAAGAATCTGGCAATAAGATACGCATCAAGATGTAGGGGTTACAATGTTATATATTGCAAAATATACTTCAGTTTTTCAGGGCTCTAGATTGTGACCAATACGGTCGCATGTATGACCTTTGTTTTTTGGGAGTGTGTGAGTTAAATTTTAACTTTGTCGCTTTTGTGTGAGTGCATGATCATTATTGTTTTGTAACGGGGGAACAGCGTTAGACATTTCGGATGGAATCAGTCCTTTTTTCCTCCCTGGCTCAGCCTTTCTCTTCCTTCCTGCACTCTCCCCCCGTTCAGTGGAAAACCTCCGTGCGTGCGTGCATACACTCTTATCACACACTGTGGAGGGTGCCACAAAATTGAGCACATGGAACGTCCCAAAACAACATTTACGCTGATATCAAAAATGTAACCGTCTATAGGTGATTATTTTAAAAAACAAAATGAGGAGAGAGAGGAGGAGGTCAGTGGTGAGAGGTAGTGACTCAGACACTACTAATGATGACAGTGCAGCAGGCAGGGAGAGCCCGACTAAGAAGAAGAAGAAGAAAAAAAAAGTACCACTTTCAGCCACAATGGCTAATGTCATGTTTACTTTTGGTATTAAATAGAGGATGACTTGTTAACCACTGCTTGTGGCAGAGGGTTAGAAACGTAATATTCAGGTAAAAATATTTTGCAAATACCAGGTTTCAAGTTCCTGGCAATCTTTACACGACTGCCAAACAGGGGCATGTAAATTAAGACAATTGCTCATCAGGATGCAAGCTCATCGATTGATACCATGCCGTATCAAAAAAAAAAAAAGGGTGTGACCAATTCACGTGTTTGTGCGACCAGCTGAGAGAGTTGGTTGCACCAGTGCCACCAGTGAAAAAGTTAGTCTGGATCCCTGTTTTTTTTTTTAATCTATTTTGATATTAATATCCGTATCGCGATATTATTTTGTGATATCGTATTAAACAGCCTTGTGATTATAGGAAAACTGTCGTAGTAGAAAGAACACACCACTATATCCATAAAATCTGAAGCCAGTCCCAGCTGACATAAGGCGACAGGAGGGTACGCTGAGGACAAGTCGATAGTTTATCACAGGGCTGATCAATACAATATCGCTAATATAATATTGCAATATTGATATGTCTGTATCAATATTTTCTTACACCCTTATTCTTGTTACTATGACAGTTTTCCTAAAATTAGATTGAAAGAAATTGCAGTATATCACCTTGCTGACAGTATTGCAATATATGGTATTGTAACCCCTGTGTCTTGATACAGATTGTTACGCCAGATTCTTCCCAATACGCAGCCTTACTAAGGTATTGAATTTGAGGTCAGGTATATCTGTAGCCTTCCAAGTCAGGATGATGTCCCTTCGGCTCTGTTTAAGCATTAAGAAAAATGTTTCCTACTTTGCTAACATGCGAAGAGCCCAATAGTCGGTGATCATTCATATTTGGATTGGACATTGTCCATATATTTATATTATACAAATTTTAGCTTTTGACAAGTTTCATGATGTGTGAGCACAGAAACACTTGAGTTATCATGATTTGTCATCTCGCAGCTGGCAGGCAGGCAGATGATATTATAAACTGGCTGAAGAAGCGCACAGGCCCGGCCGTCTCCACTCTGCCTGGAGTCACGGAGGCAGAGTCACTGATCGCTGACAACGAGGTGGCAGTCATCGGATTCTTTAAGGTATGACTCTGACCTCTAATGGTGTAAATACAACTGATGAAGATTCCCCATGTGCATACAGTGTTAAATGTCAAAATCAAGCTCTCATGAAATGTATACCTTTGGGTCTTTATCATTCACTGCAGTCACTGTGCTTTGCCATACTGCACTTACTAAAGGAAGTTGTAATCATAGAGGATCACTTGCACAGCATGGAAAGTTTTTTTTTAATGTGTCCGTAGAATGCTAACTCTGATGAAGCCAAGGTCTACGAAAAGGTAGCTGAAGCCACAGACGACATTCCCTTTGCCATCACCTCTGATGATGAAGTTTACTCCAAGTTCGAGGTGTCCAAGGACGGCATTGTTCTCTTCAAGAAGGTGACTTGTCCATCTTAAGTTTATTTCCTTACTGTTCCATAATAAATTGTTTTGATGTCATAGTGACACATCAAGTACTTAGAGTAGGGCTGGGTATTGTCGAGAACCTCTCAATTTTGGTTCAATTTGGATATGATATTGATCTAATATGCTTTATCTAGTCAATGACATGCATACAGTAGATGACAGAAATACCCAGAAAATTCATTAGAGTAGGACTGTCTGATGTTTGTTAAATAATAATGTATGCATTATTTGTATCGGTTTAGAAAAAACTTACCCCAAAATGTATTTAACCGTTTTTTCATTCTTTAATGAACAAAGATTGAAACACTGACAGTACTTTCAAAGTGCACATTTGTGCTTGAACTGAACTTTTTAGCACAAAGATAGTAAACATACGCAAAGCATTGATGGATTGATTTTTTTTTTTACTCAGCCCTATATAGATAAGTGCTGTCATTCTGTTAAAATATTTATTAGCGATTAACCACATGATTTCCATAGTTAACTCACAATTAAACACAGATTAATCACACGTCTTTTTATTCAGTTCTAAATGTACATTGAAGGGATATTTTTTAATTTCTTAATACCCTCATCACATGACCACTCAACGTCACACAGCACTCATTCAAAGAATGTTTCCCCTGTCTTTTATCTAGTTTGAGGAATTGGCAAGCGGTTGTTTTAAACTTGGATGTGTTTGCAGTCAGTAGCTCCCGAGCATTGTGGCATAACTCATTGGTGATAAACTGTCACTTCAGGTTCTGTACCCTTCTAACCCTAAAGTGCAGGTCACCTTTATGAAAACATCCGCAAAGGTCTGCATTGCATGTGCGCGTTGCACATGCAGATGCACGTTTTCGTTCAGGTCTATCAGGGCTGATCTGGGCAGACATGTGAAAGTTTTGATAAGTTGTCCATCAGTGTAGGGCTGATAGTGGCACTGAGCACAGGAACTGTCACAGTTGGCTGAATAATAACAATATGTTTCCTCCTGCGCATGTAAGCAATAGTAACATGATAAAATGCAGAACTTAACTGTGTAGCTGAGGCTCACAGATTCATACATGCATGACACATACAGGCTTGTTTTCTGAGTTTTCTTTCAGGAACTATTAACTTGAATTGGGTGTGACCAATAACAAAGGGTGTCTGTGACGGGGTCTCCAAACCCCGTCCACTAGCTAAGACGGAGAATTCAAATTGAAACGGGGGCGCCATCGTATCCAAACTGCTCTGTCTTTGAGCTGCTACGACGCCGGGGTAGACTTATTTTTAAGATGCAGCAATGTGGATGTAGCCTCAGTCACTTCTTTTCTTCTCCACTTAGCTTTCTCCGTCAGCGTCTTCCTCTGTCTCTCCACCTATTCAAAACAAGTACGAACTGTGTTTGCAGAGCGAGTCATTGGACACAGATTCCACTTTGGCTGATGGGTGCATTTTAACAAATTGCTCACTGTCCCTGGTGTAATCAAAGGGTCGTGTGAATAGATCATAAGTGACTTTGCCTCTGCTGGTGAAACACATTTTCACATGTGTAAGCATTTACAGACGAGCTGCTAAAGACACCCTGGTGTCTCTGATCTTCACCTTGGTAACGCAATGCTGTCGACCTCACAGTATCCTCTGTCACTTGCTAATCTCAGCTCGCGCTGAGGTGCATGACCCAACCGGTTAATGACATTAACATGTTGCACTGATTGTGATGAATGGTATAGAGCTGTATTAGGTGATGGTACATCTTTCTAGTAACACCATTGGCCGTAAGCAGAGGATGAATGGACAGACAGCAGCTGTGTGCTCTCATTCAAGCCCATATAGGCCGTCTTTCCTTGTAGCTCATTGAAATATTCACTCTCTGTCACGCTGTCCTTCCAATTTTCAGCCACATCAGACAGCTGTTTGCAGTACAGCCTTTTTGTGCTGCGCCATACATAGATAAATAGCACATTGTGGTAGTGGAAAAAAAAGACAGTAGTTGAATCAGATTGTAAGCAAAAAAAAAAAAGCCTATGTTATTTTTCTTGTAGCCATTAAACACGTCCTCACCTCCTCACAACCTGCAGGAAGCTGCAGCATTACTGGATTTGTTATGAACTGTCGGACAGTTTTTTTTTTTTTTTTTTGAGTCTCTCCAGACACGTAAGTTGGTTCCCGATGTATGCAATATGGAGAGCCTGAGTTTGACCCAGAGAGACCGTGGTGCATTTGGCATGTACACTGTCAGACGTAGGTATTCTTGACTCTGTCAGCAGAGTCCTGAAGCCCCCACCGCCTCAGCAGTGCATTTGCCAGTTAGGTTAGATAATTAGGTACATGAGAAATGCAGGGGAGGAAAATGAAACGGAAATTTAAAGTGTCTGTCTCCACAGTTTTAAAGTACAGGCTTTTTATTGGATGTGAAAAAGTCAAAAAATAACCTTGTTGTGAAGTCATTCAGCCTTTCCACCGCTCCCTCTCCTTACCAGTGCTGTCTCCCTTGATATCAGCTGTGCAATGCAGCAGCGACGCTTACAGACATCGCCATTACAAACCCTGTCATTTGCTGTACTTACAATTTTGTTTATACTTTGTTGAAAAAAAGTCACCAGCCAATGTGTCAGGTGGCTTCTGAAATTTACATGCCATATAAAACAATCTATCTGCATTTGGCATGTGGCGAGTGTTAATATTAGACCCTGGCTACATGTTTGTATAATCAACAATTTTTTGTCTTACGTATTCTTTAAAGGGTAAAATATGTCAATCCCCTAAAATTGATAACACAATCTATGTCTATAAAAGCATCAAAATAGCGTTTAAAAAATCTAATATTTCAATATGTTATATTTTCAAAATGAAATGTGTATTTTGTGTGTATTTCATTAATTTTTTTAAAAACACATTATACGTTATATCACTTTGAAAACATGTTTTAGTGTGCAGAAATTGGTAATGAAAAGACAGCGAGAAAAAACAACCTTTAAAATCTCGATCCCTTTGAGTCTTGGATCTTCTTTCGTTTTTGGCATGTGGACCAAAGCTCGATCCCAATGAATACCCACTCCACGTTGGTAACTCAACCCTGACACCCACACCGCTGACGTGTGGGCTCGTTGCCTACAGTTAGACAGACCCTCTCCAAGCAGGGGCTCAGTCTATAATAAACAGCTGGGGTCTTTCACTTGTTTATTGCAACAGTGGTTTAAGTTTCACAGCCTCGGTCAGTGGCTGAGAGGCTGGCGGCATGCCACCGGCCAAATGTTGTTTTTTTTCTATTGTGTGCCAGTAAAGGCTGCTTGGCACAGCTGTACCTCTGCTATCCTTTACACTTCATAAAAGTCCAGTTGGCCTGTTGGCTCTCTCGATTTGGCAGAGGTTACCAGGGGATTTTAAAGTTTGTCTGGTAAATCTATGTTGGGTGTTCACAGGCAGATTATCTTAATGTTTCCACATTTACTTTACAGTTTGATGAATATCGCAATACCTTCGATGGAGAGCTGACCAAAGAAAACCTCCTGGCTTTTGTCAAGGCCAACCAGCTGCCTCTGGTCATCGAGTTCACTGAGCAGGTAATGACTGCACAGCAAAGTGAAAGTTTATTTTTTTATTTATTGTTTATTTTTCTCACTTCCGTCCACAACAAGAAACCACACAAGTTGTTGAGTGGTCCATGTCCAATTTTTTATATTCCTCTTTTCTGCAGACCGCCCCCAAAATCTTCGGTGGAGACATCAAGTCCCACATCCTCATGTTTCTGCCCAAGACTGCTTCAGACTTCCAGGACAAAATGGACCAGTTTAAAAAAGCCGCAGCGGGATTCAAGGGTCAGGTGGGTGAGCTGTGCGAAAACACCTGTAGATCTTTCAGAACATTCTTTCCCTGTTAGACGAAATCAAAAGTTGACCTCTTCCGCTTCTCTGTCCAGATCCTGTTCATTTTCATCGACAGTGATGTGGATGACAACCAGCGCATCCTGGAGTTCTTCGGCCTGAAGAAAGAGGAGTGCCCCGCCATCCGCCTCATCACCCTGGAGGATGAGATGACAAAGTACAAGCCTGACAGTGACGCCATCACAGCAGAGAGCATCACTGAGTTCTGCACACTGTTCACTGAGGGCAAACTGAAGGTGAGATCTTAGGATCCGATTAATGATGTAATTTTGGATGGGAACTCTTAATATGCAACTTGCGGAGGACGATTTTAGACATTAGTGCTGAGTTTCTTTTGATGTCAACATGCATTTAAATCCTTAATCTTGTTCATGTCTTGGTTTCTCTATTGATCTGTACACTGGAATGAGAACGTGCTTTAAATATTGAATTTCATGACAATTACTGAAGTGTATTTTGTCTCCTTTTTTCTTTAAAAGCCCCACCTCATGAGTCAGGAAATCTCTGAAGACTGGGACAAAAACCCCGTCAAGGTTTTGGTGGGCAAGAACTTCGAGGAGGTCGCCTTTGATTCTTCTAAGAACGTCTTCGTGGAATTCTGTAAGAGCCTCCTCTTTTCAGCAGATGTTTCTGTTTTAACTGCATTAATCTTCTGCTGAAGGTTGCATAGGTGTTCACCTGTTTAAAAGAGTATTTTCTTTTTGTTAAAGCTCAGCTGTTTGTCAGTGCAATCTCTAGCTTCCATGTTTCCAACTGTGTTCCCTCCCCTCCTTCCCTTTCCCATGCTAAGTCCTTTTCACATGCCTAAGAGCTGATGCTGGGGGCTCTCTCATTCCCTCTCAGCCCACTCTCTGCAAATTAGTGTGTTACCGGACACGGACATTGAAAGGATCCTGTTAAATATAGAAGCTGGATTATTTTTTACAGCATCCCCCACTATTTTTGGAGTAATTTTCCATCACTGACTCTTAAATACAGCTTGTGTACTGTCATGCACAGCGGGGTAGTCCCGTATACCCTGACCATCAGGGTGGGGGGATTCCTAAGCCATTTAAAGGAGAGCAAGGCCGTGAAGCTAAGGCTGCATGTGACATGTTCAGTGTTCGCCTTCTTCCAGAGACACAGGCAGCCCATCAACCAGCAATTGCTGTTATTTATTTATTTATTTTAATTTAGTTAATCGCACAGGTGTGTGTCAGCACGGGCACTCTGTAGTCACCATTGTTTTTACACTGAGATACCGATGCTGGTGTAAAAAAACAAAGCTTAAAATGATGAAACATTCATTCCTTGTGCAAAAGAAGAACAATACTTGAACTGACATAATGTGAAACGTCATATTTATTTATGACAGTTGGCTTTTAAATAAAACAAGTAAGATACATCCCACTTAAAACCGGATGTTGTCTCTCTGAGACAGTCATAACCGTACCCACAACCAGGGCACGTTTGGCCTGTTCTTAAAGTGACAAAGTATGTAAACATAACATCTGTCCATCGTGAACATGTGAAACATGGTGTTGACTCGGGCGTTTAATCAAGGAAACAGCAGCCTAATACTTTATCGGTTATTATATCAGCGGATACTGGTGTGCTGGTCGATATGCAATAATTTATTTTAAAGCCAATATCAGCCGATACCAATAACATGCCAAAAATATTGTGCATTCCTAAAGTGAATTTGTGCCTGTAAAAAAATTGATGCATAATGATTATTCTCAGCTCCTCAGTGGCAAGCTGTCAACTTGCTCAGTCACCGTGCACACACTCCATAGGCGGTCTGCTGGTGAATAAAAGCATTTATTTTTAATAGATGAGCCATGTTGCTGTGCAACCTTGTTGATAAAACAGCATTACCAAAAAGGCTGAATAGGATGATCCAAATGTTGTTTTTCATTTTTACTTGGGTGAAATTGTAGCACAGCAACATAGGCCAGCCTTCAGTCAATACATGTGCGCTCCCATGGCCGGGGACACGTTTGCTATAAGGCTTAACTACCTTGGCACAACACCTACAAACTATTTGTTTATGCTGGTCTGTTTTTCTTCACCTCAATGAAAATCACAGATTCTGCCCGTTCCTGTTTTTGGCACTCACAGGTTCATTATTGAGTAAAATTTTCAAGAAGAACCATTAGAGCCGTTAATTTTAGCAAAATAATATTTTAGAATTATACCAAAATATTGTCTCCAATAGTCGTCCAATTGCTCCAAATTATTCCAGAATTAAAGATCCACACGCCTTATCGACCAGAGTTAAATTTTTTCTACAAATGACATGATTTAGCTGTCAAGCATCGTTAGCTTAAATGATCTTAAAGTCAGCCCTAGTGCACAATTTGTTTTGTCTGGAATGATAAAACAATAAACTTCTTTAATACTTTTTGATGAATTCCAGATGCACCTTGGTGTGGACACTGCAAACAGCTGGCTCCTATCTGGGAGAAGCTAGGAGAGAAGTACAAGGACAGCGCTGACATCATTGTGGCTAAGATGGACTCCACAGTCAATGAGATCGAGGCAGTGAAAGTTCACAGCTTCCCCACTCTTAAATTCTTCCCCGCAGGAAATGAGCGCCAGGTGAGTGTTTACAACTTTCTAGACAATATTCTCTTCTCCCTGTTTAGATACACAAGCAGAGAGAGGGGCTCCACTGTAAACATCTCAGCTTGTGTTGACTGAAATAGAACCCTTCCATCTCTTCTTCACGTGAATAATTGGCAATCGTCATCTAATTAATCACATTCCTTTGCAGTTGTGAGTTATTGTGATCTGGGTGGCTACTTGGATCCAAAATCATTGCCATACTGGCCTCCAAAGTGTCATTAGTGCCTCTTGATTTAGCAGCGTTAGCCATGTGTGGAAACCTGAGCTCACTGGCCTTGTAAGTTTCTGCACTATTGGTGTTTGGTTCCTACAGATCCCTGCTCGATGACCTCATTCACTTTGAGAAGTTTGCTCAGCCTGCACCTGCCTCTCTCAGCAGCCCCTCTATATTGACCGGGCCTTCATGAGCAGCCTTCTGTTCAGCAATTTTAAATAAGTGTGGTATACTGGGGCCAGCCCCCAGTAATTGTGAGGATTAGCCCATGACCCTGCTTAGACGAAGCACGCAGACGACCCGAGAGAGGCCTAGGAGAGGATGGATGGATGGATGCAGCAGCAGTTGCAGTAAGACTGCAATAAGACAGGGTCATAAAAATTCCGTCATAGTTTATCATAACCGGTCATTTTAATTTTCTTTTTGTAATGATAATAATAAAACGTCTATTTGATAGCATTTCAATTTCAAAAACCATTTAATATAGAGGACAAACTTAGAGAAAATCAGATCAGGGACATAAAAACTCTGCTGAAGTTTTGTCCAGACAGACAAATATGAATTATGCAATTTGGCCGAAATAGACTGCTACAATTAAAATATGAACCTGGTGTTCCCTCGTGACCTCCTTGCTGATATTTGCTAGACATTAGCTGCCGCTTGCTGATAGACAATATCATTATTACTTGCTTGTCCTACATTCTTCAACCATATCACAATTTTTAGACGTCGTAAAAGAAACCTCTGACACTCAGATGCTGTGTCATTTTGCGATAGCTAGGCTACATAGCGATTACAACCTGCCAAAGGCAGCTTGACAATGAGGTCACACATATAAAATCAAAGACAAGACTAGACTATATTCTGATTTATATGCACAGTCTTCACCAGTTCGATGGTAGGCGTGTAATATAGGGGGTTGTTTACAGTGTTGCATGCATGTGAATTACTTGACAGTAGGATAGATTGATCAAATCTGTCTAAATGATGGACTGCTTTGAGATTCTGTGAGAGAAAATATTTGGGTGAAGTGACCTCTTGTTGCAGTGGCAGCCATGTGTGGCTGTATAGCAGGTTGTTTTGGCCAATAAACAACAAAAAATGAAATTGGTTGCTCTGCAGATGTCCTTTGATTGTCCTTATAATGTGTAGCCTTATTTTAGAAATCATCCGGCTGGCTTGTTGCCGGGCTCGTATATCCCCTCTGGAGAACTAACTGGCACATTGAAAGACAGAGTGCACAAGTTTATTGGCTGCCTTTGAATGTCATTGTCAGTTGTCAAAGGCTGAGTGACCTTTTTTTTTTTTTTTCAACCTCACTATGTTTATTTAAACAAATGTTTTCATGCTTTTTGCATTTTTGTAGACTTTTCTTGAGGTGTAAAAACCATGTTTAAACTCTGATCAACAGGTGATTGATTACAACGGGGAGAGAACGCTCGAGGGCTTCACCAAGTTCCTGGAAAGCGGTGGAAAGGAGGGCGGAGCCCCCGCAGGAGATGAGGACGACGATCTGGATTCAGATGTAAGATCGCCTCAACTGAGAACCGCAATATCACTCTTTACTCAAAAGGAAAAATAGGCTTCCCCTTTTTTTGTGAATAGTTGTACACAATCATCTGAATCGTAGCAGTGTTTTGGGGGGTTTTTTTGTTTGTTTTTAAATCCATTTTCAAATTGAGATTCTTATCTCATACAGTTCAGGATTGATTCACAAATGTCAATTTATTCTCTGCTTGTATGTTAAAAATGTGGCGTTGATGAAATCCAAAACACTGAACTCACCCGTGAGGGCAGTGCAGCACGTGGGCAGCGTTCAACATTTTTAGAGTTACATTTAAGTCTGAACATTTGTGCACTGCAGCATTAAACAACTTAAACCAAATCTGTGATGAAGAAAATGATTCAAAGTTCAGTCCAGCACTGCTCAATTAATTGGATCTTATTTTTCATTATGATTTTGGCTTCTCTCGAATATCAAAACAAGATAGCCGTGAGAGAACGATTTTGTGCTGTGTGACAAGTCTTCCAGTGTTACTCGCGTTGTATCTTGTGTTGTAAATCAAGTACACCCCTTCGCAGCGGATGTACTTGGCCCCTCCCCCCAAAAGCCTAAACAGAAATTTCAGCGTGAGTTAAGGGTAGCTAAGCTAAGTTGCGATAAAACGGTAGCTTCTCAGAGCTCTGAAACGGTTCCTGCGGTCCGAAAATGCCTAATGACTTTCTCCAGAGCTAACAGTGCAGCAGCGGCTGCTCTCCACTGCTGGAGACATAACTTGATAACATTGTGGAGCCCTCTGCCTCCTCCTCATTATGTTATTCTCATTCAGGGAGCACACTGCAAAACAACTCTAAGTTAATTACACTCTTTGCTCTCTTAATGTAAAAGCTGCAGATCATTTATCTTAATTGCCATTTATGTTTCATGTGATATTTCATTGAAGTAAGGACCCTGTTGAGTGGTTTGGTCCACAGTGTTCTAAAGCAAAAGACCAAAAGAAAAGAAAAAAAGTGCTTGTTTCTGTTCATAACCTGTTGATGAACGTGGCTGATAGAGCTTCGGACTGATTATTTGTTCATGTTGATGAAGCTGCTCCCCTTGTTTTTTGTCTTTAGACACCAGATAAAAAAGCATTATGCGAACACGTGTCTAACCTTGCATGCAGGGCCCTGCTGGACTGTAGTGTGTGTGTGTGTGTGTGTGTGTGTACGTGCTTGTGTTTATATTCAGTATAGCTCTGATTTGTTTGTGTACCGATACCTAACACCAGAGAGGACATGTGCATTGAGGAGGGATACTGGAAATGGCAGAGGCTAAAATGATAACAACAGCTGCTACATGAGAAGATTACTGCAGTGTGAGGATTTAGAAACTGATTGTTGTCATCTTTTTCAAGATTTTTTTTTTTTTTTTTTGAGCAAGCAATCTTAAGGTATATTCATTACTTACTACATAATCTGCTAAATTATGGACTCCTCTTTATTAAAGCAACAATATGTAACTTTTTCACCTGTGAGCCACCGCTGGCAGTCTCAAAAACGTTCAACACTGCTACGTTGCACAAAACAACAAGACATGAAACTTAGCAAGCGGCTACTTATTGTGCAACAGCAGCACGTCCAGTTTCGTGTCTGTCTGCAGCCTGTTATTTAGCATCACTGTCCCAAGAACTACACGTCAGTCTGAGATAACTTTCGCTGGCCCTCTTGCTCGCTCACTTTCTCTTTTCCTCCATCAGCGTCCTCTTGACAGTATCCTCACCTCTGTCATGAAGTTAGTAGAGGCTGTTGAGTTCAGTTACATTGCCCACTCACTCACTCAGCTCTGGTTCTGGTGTCCACTCCATCTGCCAGAGAGCCAAACCTCTGATAGTGGGACAAAACACTGACACGACCCAGTGCTGCTCAGCTGCAGCTTCAGTCTGTTGCTTTCAGGAACCTCCATGAATCGCAGAGTTGAGGCCGAGCAGTCATAGGACATCAGAGGGAAAACCAGAGGAGGTTTTCTCCATAAAACATGACCGGCTTTCATTAAAATTGCTGTTGTAGTAGTGTTTATCATTAAGTTTTGTTTTCACCACCGCGGGCCACAGCTTAAAGTTACATATTGTTGCTTTAAAATGTGCATTGATCCAATTAATTCTGATTTTCTGTTTTTGGAGTCGAGCCAACAAAATGTATGGAAAATCTGTGGAAGTGGAACATCACATTCATGTGTCTCCACATGTGACTCTTTGAAACTTTATTGGAGCCGCATTGTGAGTCCTGTCTTCTACCTAAATTAGGCTCATGGGACCACCGTCTGTGAGGGTTTTAGGCTGTGACCATAGAACTGACCCACTTTGCTCTTTGAACTTGAAAAGCTCTCTCATACTGCCCTGTGCACTGCAGCCCTGCCACGTCAAGCGCTCATTAGGGGGATCCTCTTTCCTAGCACCTTTTCACTCCACTATTGCTGCCACGCCCCCTTCTCAGAAGTCTAAATTCAGCTGAATACTGGCTGCTAAAGCCATCTGCAGCTGTTGTAGCTCTTTGCTGGGCTTTTGCTGGAGTGTCCAGATAAAGCAGCACGTGCAGTGGTGGAGTCAACATTAGGGCTGTCCCGTAGCTGACACATCTCTTCATCCCACCTGTCTCGAGACTATGTGTGAAGGAATGGCCCTGCATACGAGGAGGCCATCTATATGCTGAGCTGTGTTTACACATTCTGCTGCGTGACAAATGATGTGATTTGTTCAGACGTCGATCTGAGTCAGATGTTTGTCACAACCTCACGACGGCAGTGATAATACCTTGTGCATGCTACCATTACAAACAGTGTAATGCCGCCAGTATTAAAGGCTTTTCGTACAGTCTGTCTAGGACTGTTGCAGAGTGCTACTAAAATGAATTGAGCATTCATTAGAGACTAGACCTGCATGTTTGGCAGATTTTAGAGATTTGGTGTTTGACAACATTCTCCTCTGTTCTCCAGGATTTGGATGATGTGGATGAGGGGCAGGATGAGGACTCTGACGGTGAGGACGACGATGGACATGACGAGTTGTAAGAGCTGGCAGAGGAGAGAGAGAGGACGAGTCCCGCCCCAACCCTTCCAACCAGTCACCATCACCACCTTCACTTCCTCATGGACCTTCCCTGTCCTGTGAACATTAATACTTCCCCTTTTAACTGCCTTTCAGTCAGTCAGTCAGTCAGTCAGCCGGCCTGCAAGCCAGCCCACCAGTCAGTCAGTCAGTCAGTCAGTCCATCAGCGGCGTGGCAGAACCTTTTGCCAGCCACATCTCCAGCCTCACAACTTCTGACCAGACTGGTCTCGTCCCGTGTGAGGGGACTCTGTGGAACAGCACACTAATTCTGTGGAAGACCTCAATGCCTTCTCTACAAAGCTCCACATCAGCTGTTTGCCTTGTGTATTTTAAACCAAATGTAAAAACGGCATTGAGATCAAGTTTTCAAAATGTTTGTGTTTCTCCTCCTCTCAAAAAAAAACCTCCCTTGCCATTGTCCAGTCTGGGTAAGAGCTTAATGAGTGTTGTAACCTGTATTTGAAGGTAAAGGGAAGGGGGGGTGGGTGTTGCCAATGTTCTTTTTCCCTCTAATAGAAATCCAGAGGACCAGAGTTTTGTGTGGTGGGTTTGTTCAGACTGAGCTCTCAGGGGACAAGGGGCCATCCTATAGATGTGTTTATTTTGGAAAACCTTCATTAAAATAATCTCCACAGAGCTTGTTCAGTGTAGCACAGTGCCCCCCCTCTCTATTTGTAGCTGAAACCAATTATTTTCCATGGGGGGAGTCTACGTTGTCATTTCATTCCCATGTTTTTTTTTTTTGTTTTTTTTTTTTTAAGTTAAATCTCATTTCAGCATGGCTACTGACTATTTTCTTAAAGGAACAAAGGTTAACTTTTGGGGAAAGTCCTGTTTTATTTAATTGCTTTCACTATCTGGTTTTTTCGTTTTTTTTAACTTGGAACATG
>JAQLOL010000019.1:29379334-29390956 GCA_029783665.1 Naso thynnoides | reverse complement strand
ATATAAACTCCACCCTAACACTGTGTCGAAGCTTCTTGTGGTGTGATGTACTTTTGATGTGTAGCCTACTGTTAAGGCCCAAGACAAATTTCCCCACAGGGACAACAAAGTATAACTCAACTCAACTCAGCTCAGGTTCAGTGTTGTCATCAGAAATCTGTGGTAGCCTAAACTGAGGATGGTGGTTGATCTCAGCATTACAGCTAACTGTGTGCTACATTATTGCTGCATTCTGAAACTGGATCTTCATCACATTTAAAGAAAATCTTGCAATAAAAATCATGATACATGATTACATTTTAACTTGAACTGAATTCCTAAACAGATCCCCCCCCCCCAGTCCTTATCAGAATGAGGGTTTAAGTTACCAAGTAATTACTGTAGGCTATATGTTTTAAATTACCAGTCAAATTTTATTATTATTAAATGTTAACTCTTCAGTAGCTTTAATCCTTCTCACAAATATGTATATATAATTAACTACCTGTTTGCTGTTGAAACAAAAGAACTTTGCATTCTTACCGTTTTATTTTCTTTAATCTCATTTCTTGTTTTATTGTGTCCTGTTAAACCTGTAGCCCATTGTACTATTATTTAATATTTTCAATCGTCTTTGACCATTTAGTAAATATAGAGAAATCGAGTATTGTTGTTGTTTTATAACAGCTGATTTCATCAGTTGGGCTTCTACTCTTGAGAGATGATGGTTTGTTAATTATCACCGTGTAGTAATTGATTTCTACGGATCGTCTTGTTTTCATATGCCCTCACCAGTGGCCCTCACTTGAATGCAGACGTTTTGTTTGCTATGTTGCCTTTTGTATCAGTAAGGTTTTAGTTCAAAGGGCGGAAGCCCCTCTTTATGTTCTTATATGACACAAGGCGGCTGACAGAATTTGAAGTGGGTATGATGCTACATACTTTTTGTACAGTAGGTGGCAATATGCACCTGAAAGTTGTTTGCGATCCGCCCATAACCGAGAGAAGAAGAAGAAGAAGCGCCACCGGCGGCCGGAAAAGGGATAAATAACGCCGTGTCTTGACGCCGAAAGTTCTTTGTTACGTTAGCCTCAAGCTCAAGCTTCACGATGGTGGACAAGATGAATATGTCGCTGGACGACATTATCAAGATGAATAAAAAGGGAGGCAGCAGTCGTGGAAGTGAGACGTCCAGGTCGGGTGGAAGTTCAGGTCGGTTCGGCGGATCGTCGAGGCCGGCGAGGAGTCGACAGAACAACTTCAACCGTGAGCGAAACAACAGACCCACACCATACACAAGGGTAAGCAAAAGGACGGCCGAGTTATAACTGAAATGGATGTGAAAGTATCGAGGGGAAGTGTCTCTCACGTTAGCTTAGCGGTCGTGGTTTGGGTAACGTGTTAGAATCGACTTCCGTGAACGGTAACGTTGGCGTGGTCGCAGCGGAGAAGCTAACGTTAACGTTAGAAATCACGAATTACTCTGAATAAGTACTCCGTACTCCGCTACTTGAACGCATAGTCCATGAACCAGACCCAACATTCCACGTGTCGGTACCAGCCAGCTGGACAAAACTTGTTCAAAATGTTTACATTCTAAAGAGTAAGACGATATTTTTACAACTATGTATTCCAGATTGTTTTTACGAAAACAAACCTTTTTCGACAATACAAAGCAGAGTACATGTGCTCTCACAGGATGAGCTTGATTACAGACAATACGGTATTCAGTGTGGGCTTACAAAATCCCTTTCAGTGTGTCTGTTTTCACAAAACAGAGCAAGTTTGAAAATACTACATTATTTTTCTCTGAAGCCTTTTAAAATTTTCAGTCCTTTTTAAAGAACATTTACATAAAAACTCCGAAGTAATTGAAATTTATACTTCAAATACAAGTAACAGAAATAATTCCCATCTCAGTTTGCAACGTCTAGGTGAATATGAACAAATTTGATAGGTACAAAAACATGTTTCCTGTAAGAAAGATGAAACAGCTGTTCATTTAGAAAGCTTTTTATGTGTTATTTTACTTCTTTTAATGTAACAAACGAAACTACTCCACTGAAGTTTTGTCAGCTTGGGTGCTACTAGCAGCTCTCGTGGCCCAAAGACTGTATGAAGATGACTTGTGTGAGGTTTCTGACAGTCATTCTTGGAAATCTAAGGCTTGTTTGCATGTCTTACAATGAAATATTTCAGGTATATTATACGTTTCCTGAATCCTGAGTCTTGTGAGTTTGTGTTTTGTGTCTCTGATGTTCCTGGATGCCACGGGGCAAAAAGAAGTGTATGATTTAGGCCCAAATTTTGGGGAGATTTGCGCGATTAATAGTTTGAACACCTGCAGACCTTTTAAATTGTTAGAAATACTCACATCAGGGCGTAGCTAAGATTGTCCCCTTTTAAAATAACACCAAACACAATATTATAAAAGATTGAAAAGTGTCCTAACATTAGTCCAAACCAAGATATGCAATTTACTTTAAGAGGAGGTTAAATTCATGAGCTGGTTTCTCTGATAAAACTACCACTTAAAGTCCATCATACCAAAATATCATCTGCAGACATGGACCTTTTCAAAAATTATAGGTAAGTTCTGCCCACTTGACTGGTACCAATATCTGCTCTAGCCCTCGTACTAAGACTGTTAATCAAAATGGCTGCTTGTATCTGAAGATTTTCTTTAAGAATTTGTCTTTTGAGTTGTCAGGTGACGAGGTAACGTTAACATTACGATCACTGTAAGTTGTCATTCTTTTCGATTAATTATTGTTTATTCTGCATGATAACCTTTGGAAATGTTAATCTAAAAATGGCTACAAAAGAGAAGGCTGTTGCTTCAGAAAACCCCTTGTTGCATTTTTCTAAAATATATACGTGACGTGAGGTTGCTGAGATGGACCTATGAGTCTGAAATAAAGTTTATTTGAAAATGTAAAGGAACTCCAGTCTTAACTTCCTTTGTCACCATCACAATATGTTCTCTTACTTTGCTGTGAGTTTTTGTCATTTTTTTGGATAAACTCCTCTGATATTTGGTTCTTCCAGCGTATCAGCACTTGATTAATTAAACCTTTGGTATGCACCTCAGACCAGAATTTTCAGTGTTTCGCTAAGATTCGACCCTGCAAATTTTGTAACATTCAAACACTAGTCCATCCTTTCACAATTTCCTCTCGACCACATGTAACATCAGTAATTGCATTGTGTCTTCTGCTGTTCTTCACAGCCCAGAGAGTTACCAGACAAATGGCAGCACGACATGTTTGAGGAGCATGATGGCGGTCGCAGAGGGCCGAGTGCCGGAGCAGAAACGAGTGCCGAAAGCAGCGGCAAGCTGCTAGTTTCCAACCTGGAGTTTGGTGTCTCAGATGCTGATATCAGGGTAATTCACTAAACCTAGTAAATTCATTTCGCCTCGTCAGCATGTTTTAAGAGGGACTTATGTTTCTGTTTTTCTCCCCAGGACTTGTTTTCAGAGTTCGGGTCATTAAAGAAAGCATCTGTGCACTATGACCGGTCTGGTCGCAGTAAAGGAACTGCAGATGTTCACTTTGAAAATAAGGAGGATGCTCTCAAAGCTTTGAAGCACTACAATGGTGTCCCACTTGATGGTGAGGATTCAGTTCTTATGCTAAGATGGCACTCAGTACATTTACACAACGTTAGAGAAAGTATATATATTGTCTTAGTCTGCCTAAACCTGACTTTCAAAATGCATGTAAACATGTTGGTCCAACTGAAATTGTACCAAATTGAATTTCTCAAAGTCGAGCTGACACACCCAGAAATGCGATCGAAAGTCAAATTACTCCTGCGTGTATACTGGCCTAGGCAACCTGTGCATGATCGATAGTCCTCGTGGCGTCTTTGACCTGGAGCTCGACCAGCATAAATTTGTTGTAGAAAGCCGGGAAGAAGACAAGAATCCTGTCAGCACGAAGGGAAATGTGCAATGAATTTGAACCAAAAGTAAAGTGTAGGTATCAAGTGTACAGCGCTGTAAAGTTGTCCGTGTTTTCACCGTTCAGCATGCATTCTGCCAGCCATCTGCTAATTTGTTTGTAGCTTTTGTGGCGAACCAGAAGACAGTCCAACAGCAACCAGCAGAACAGGGCATGTCACCGCCTACAGTAGCGAAGTCGGACAATAAATTGATCCCCCTCGGCACTTGTATACTGGGACGAGGACAGCGGTCCGGTAAAATGTCCCAACCGAGCTATAACTAAAGCTCAACTTAAATGTGCATGAGAACATGCTCGGTGTCATATGTGAGGCGCCTGCTTTATGTACTTTTAACGGTGCACAACTGCTGTTTCTTTAGGTCGTCCCATGAAAATCCAGCAAGTGACCTCAGACGCCGACACACAGAGTAGGCCACCTCAACAAAGGTAAGTCATGAAAAGGCAGCCATGCGCTCTGTGTGCAGACATAAACTATTGAGTTTGGGAAAATGGATAATTGTGAATTATGAGCCAACAACAGACAAACACAAACTGAGCTTGCATATCTCACAGTCACAATACTATTTTACTACTAATTTAATATTTATAGGGCAATGTACTTTGAACGTAGGGTCTCATTTAAACACAGCTGATCTTTTTCAAAGTCTCGCCATCCTGGCAAGGCCCTCAGGCAGCTGCCTCAGACAAAAGTGACCAGAGCCCTATCTAAATAAATGAAGAGAGCCATAACTTTACTTATTATGACACTGGGACATAAAATCATATAAAATGTATAGTGTCACCAAAAAGGAATTTAGAAAATGTTCTTTTTACCCCAGAATAAGGTTTTAAATGCCCTTTTTTTCTACAGATAATACCTCTACTATGCAGGTGTAAGATTTTACGACACCATCTTCTCTTGCGGCCAAATCTGGAGTGCAGTCACGTGACGCGGTCAGCTCATCACTGGCTCATCTCACCAGGGCACTCAAACAATTGCAGCAGTTTAATGTCTAAATTATTTTGATCCCCATTAATGCTCTGCGCAAGTTTTGTATCTTCCTTTTCGTTGAGTCTTCTCCGTTTAACTGCACCCACCAAGTCGATCAAAACTGTTGTGAATCACAACTGTGCGCCTGCAACAACACGAGAGGCAGACATCTTTCCCAGTTCGGTTGTAACACGGATTGGTTTTTGGGGCGGAAGGGGCAGGATATGTGCCAGACCGCGGCCATCTTTGGCGTTGTGGACTTATCTTTTGAAAATGATGGGAGTGATCTGTCTCCTCTATTAAAACATCTGTCTTTTTGGCCGTTCGCCATTGCAGCAGAGGGTTTGACCGGAGCAGGCTTGGACAAGCCAAGTTTGAGAGGAGCGAAAGGAGCGAAAGGAGCGAAAGGAGCGAAAGGAGCGAAAGGAGCGAAAGGAGCGAAAGGAGTGAAAGGAGGCAAGGTGGCGGTTTTCGAGGTCGGGGAAGAGGAAGCAGAAACAGGCCCCAACTTTCTGCCGAGGAGCTGGATGCCCAGTTGGAGGCCTACACGTCCAAGGTGTGTACTCGATTAGCATTAAATATTATATTTTAACCATTTTGTGGACATTATTGTTGGTTTAATAATCACATTTCTTATGTTTATTTTCAGATGGACACCAGTTAGAGGAGCTTAGAGAGGATCCTGCTCATTGTTTTGTTTTTTTCTTACCTTTTAAATATGATTTATCCAGTGTGATGCAATGGATCTGATGACACATGTGCTGAAGACATTTTACTGTGTGGACCATCTAATTCGGTCAATTGTAATATTTCTTAATATTTTTGTTTTCTGGGGCAGTTAAATGTTTTGAGGACTTTCTCCTTGACCACCAGCTCCTGTGCCCTTTTCCAAACGTATGGACGGTTTCTTTAAAGCAACACTATGAAACTTCGACTGTGACCCACTGCTGTGAGTAACCAAACTTAACGATGCCCGTTAATGCGTCGCGCAAAACCGCAATTTTAGTAAAACTGGATCATATTTTGTTTTGTTTGTCTGCTGTCTGTTATTTCAGCGGAGACCTCACCTGCAACGACCGTCTGCAGGCAGCCTACATGTTGCTTTCAGGAACCTCCGTTAATCAGAGTTGAGGCAGAGCAGTTGTAGGACATCATCTCCATAAAATATGACCCGGTTTTACTCAAATAGTTTTGTGCGACGTATAAACGTGCATCGTTAAGTTTCGTTTTTCGAAGCAGTGGGTCTCGGTCAAAAGTTACATCGTGTTGCTTTAAACCTGCAACAGAATTGACATATTTTTTAATGGCTTGACAGACTGTTTAAAAATGTTAAATGTTTTAGTAATAGTCGTGTCATTTGGCACTGTATACTAGGCATATGGACATTTCAAAGAGTTTTGTACATAATTATATTGAATTATCTTTTCTGGTGTTTGCTTATTTGGAAATTTCTCCTCCTGAAACAGGAAGTGCCATTGCTCTTTACTGTGACAGTATGTGAATTTTAACATTGAATCTCTAAAGGCAACACAGTCGATGCAGAGTTGAACCGTATTCATCGCCAGTAGTGAAATTAAAAAGTGCTGCTGAAGCCCAGTTTAAAGCGAGGCTGTTTTTGTGAACAGGGGCCACAAACTGTAACCACTGAATAATGGTGATAGAACTGTTTAAGTATAGAAGAGCATGTCAGTTACACAGCGTAATCTACCGAAGGTTTGCCAACATTAGCCACCTTAATTTTTGTCATACCAAACCAAGTGTTTCAAACAGCTTTTCAACTGTTAGAGGATTGTGTCTAATGTCACTCGTTGTTTGAATGATTTTGAATAGATTCCAGACCATTTATACATCTTTTTACAAACATTGATCGGATATGTCAATTGTAATTCAGGTTCTAACCTCCAGTCTTAAAAAATTCTTAGAGCATTAGGCTATAGCCCACGTGACTGTCTCGTAATGCTCAGATAAGCTCTGGTGTAGGCTGTGTTTTCTTGCATCTTACTGGAACACTTTGCTTAATAACATTGGCTCTCTGATCTACATGTATGTGGGGGAAAAAAATCATTTCTTTCCATTTTCTGATGGATTATCATTCTGTTGGATACCTGATTAATTCATTCCAACAGTAATAATTAGGAGTCAGTGGGCTTGGTCAGACTGCCACAGACAGACTGTAGCATAAGTGTTCAGTGGTGCTTGTGGTCATCTCTTAGTATGAAGAAAAATATAAAAGTACACTAGCTTTACACTCTATTATGTTATGGGGTACTTTGCAAAGAGCTTGGTACATTTTTTTTAATGTGTAATATCAAATTCATAGATACAATTGCATTTACAAACTTTAGAATACACGGGCAGCTGCTCACTCTGAGGTGTTCAAAGGACACATTCAGGGAATCTGAGCTGGAGGGCGCAGTCAGCTTTGCTCTCTCTGGTGCACTGACTAAATATTCCCACTGGAGAAAAAGCCACAGTGGATCTGTTCCAGGATGGAAACGGCCAGGCTCGACATGAGAACTGCTCTCAAGGCTGATTCATAGAAAAGTCCGACCAGATGTGGAGTCCTTTCAGCAACCTCACGTCGTGTTGGAAAAGCGGCACAGACACTTACACGCGTGTGTCACTGACAGTATAAGGTGTATGTATCTGTGGGAAAAGCGGGAAGACTTTTCTATGACTTCTTCCTTTTCTTTCGGTGCATCGGCGGATTGCAAACCTGCTTTAAAGGTGCAATACCTCCACCTACTGTATCAGAGTGCGCAGCTTCCAGGTGTTAGATGATACCCATCACAGAAACAACATAACACGCTAAGTCAAAACCCTGCCCGCATTATAAAGTCCATAATTCCTCTTGATTTCCTTGAAATCTGTGCTGTATTATTGTTGTATCTCTAAGCTATCATTAGGTCAAAATAAACCAGTGTTCATCTCCGACATGTTACCGTAATCTGTTATCCCCTGAGCCCGTATCCACAGTATCTGAAGAGTGAACGCAGAGTGTAAAATCATATTCACAAACTCAATTAAAACCTGATTTTATTTTCACGATGCGCGCCGCCGCCGCCGCCGCCTTGCACGTCACGAACGTGCAGCGCGTTGCGCGGGAGGCGCACGGGGCGGCGCCGTTCCCTTGTTCGCCATAGTTTGCACGGGAGCTAGGAGGAAAGAACGCACTTACGGCAAAGGCACCTGAAATCACCGCTGCACATCACACAACGTTAACGGTAAGTCTTCCCGCTTCGAGAGGAGCCCATTTCTAGAACTGCGGGACAATTCTCAACGGTTCACATCGCTGAAACCGTTCTGACTTCACTTTGGATGAGAGAACTAGTCGGGCTAATGTTAGCCGCGGGCAGTGATTAGCTTGTCAGGATGGTTCCCAGCGAATTAGCTAGCCACTGGTCTGCCACCCCAGTCCCACCCTGTGCGAGTTGGTCTGCGCCAAGGAAAAAAAAAAAAAGTTGAGCCCCATTGTTGAGTATAAATCAATTTAAACACTTGGGTCGCCTTTGCAGCTAGCGGGGTGCTGTCGAAATCCGTATGGTACGTTAACGTTAGCCGGTAAACGCCGGTTCTCTGAAAAGATGCCAGTCCGCTGTGGCACCGTTAGCCGGCTGACGGTGCCACAGTCATTGTATAGCTTGTGGTAGCTGCGGGTAACTTAACGTCACCCTCTCGACAGCTATCTCGACCAGACAAACTTGCGGTTGACTTTAACGTTACATAATTTAGCCAGATTTGTAAAAGCTCTCAGCCGTGTCAGTACAGCTAACGTCAAACGTTTAGAAATACTTTTATTCTGTCCACAGCACCGAGTAACGGCAACGTAACCAAAAGCTGTGACTTGTAAAAATGTGAGTGCTCTTAAAAATCAGCACAAGGAGAGAAACATATAATTTGTTTACATCTGTTTTGTGTGATTACTTGACATTGTTCTTTGTGTGAGGTCAGCAGACAGACAGAGAGAGAAACAGGAGCCCGGATACTGTGTCACTGACCTGCCGTTTGTTTTTGCTTCATACTGCGAGAGATTTACTCAGAAGAAGTCCAGACCGGACAGAAAAAGTAAACTCGAGTGCATCTTCTTTGCTGTGTGGGGGATTTTTGAAGTCTCCAGCTTCCCGTTTGGATCAGGGAGCAGTTTGCCTGCTAAAGGCTGCTGCTTCTCCTCCAGCTGGGTGGGGTGGGTCTGTCAGCCGGATTCCGCCATAATCTAGAAATTTCTTAATGTTTTTTTTTTTTTTTCTAATGTAAGAGTTCAGCACATGGACTCTTATATTACATTAAGTTAATTCTCAAAAAAGTCTCATTTTAAGTGCATTCAAACAGCAGAGACACAGCACACATGATGCAGTAGAATAGGATGACCCAGAAATCACGCTCATCATAATCAGACTGAAAGTTACTGCAAAGAAAACTTGACAGACAACGATGAACTCTCATGAAAACCAGCATTCTGCGGCCAAGTCCAGCAATCCCATCTTGAGACAATGGGAGATAAATTTTATTTTTCACCACTGCTGAAAACAGTTATGTAATGCTTTTATTCTGAAGCCCGCTCCTCCACCAGCACCTCTCTCTTGTCATCACAAACATCCATGATCCAAATTTTGTCTTGTGTGAATATCAGATTTATGCAATAAAACTGTTAAGTGCATTTTGAGATTAAAGGACTGGTTGGTAAAAAAGAATGTGGGTTTCCATAAAGGCTGGCTGATATTTGAAATGACATTCTTAAAGGTACCAGGGAACTGGCCTCTCTTAACTGCATTGAAATTTTTAATAGCAAATGTATGTAGATTGACAGAAAAAAAAGTGAGATGTTAACATCGTGCAACCAGCTGAGGTTCAATTTGAGCAAAGCGTGATATAATAATACATCAGAAATGCCTTCCAAGCCCTGATATAGTAACTTTTTATTGGTTTCTTCTTGTACAGGGGTGGAACAGAGAGGCAGACTGCTAAAAACGCAGACATTTTTTGGACCCTGCTCGGGCATGTTTATCAGTACAGCCTAAAGCTTCTTCATTGTAAGAGTGTGTCCCTTTTACTGCTTCCACACATTCCTCTGTTAGTTCGGGCAGGTCGGAGGAGAGACCCGGGAAGGGGGTATGTGCGGAGATTCTCACCTCAAACCGAAAAGAAATCTGTAGTACTCATCACAGCAGCTTTTGCAGATGTAGACAGAATTGTTGCGAGTATTATGGCAGCTAACGATAGAATAATTACTGCTTCAAAGCTGTTTTTGCATCCTTGTTCTCAAGTTGCAATGTCAAATAATAATGGAAATATTTTAGTTTTATTTGCATTAGGGATTCAGGAAGTTATCGGCACATTATCGGTATCAGTCGATATCGGCGTTCAATTTAAATATCAGATATCAGCCAGCATGCCGATATCTGCCAATATAATAACCGATAAAATAATAGGCAGCTGTTTTCGCGATTAAACGCCCGAGTTAACGCCGTGTTTCACATCTTCCCTGTGGACAGATGTCATGTTTAGTTACTCTGTCACTTGTGAAACAGGGCGAATTTGCCCTGGTCGTGAGTGTTGTAATGATTTTCTCAGGGAGGCATCATCCAGGTTTAAGGAGGATGTCTCTTACTTGTCATTAATAAATGTGACAAGCTTTACTTAATGTAAGTTCAAATATTTTTCTTTTTTTGCGCAATGAAAATGACATATTTTTAAGCTTTGTATTTGATGCCTGTGTTGGATTATCTCTGCAATTAGTAGTGGTGAAAAAATATATGTACAAATCAGTATCGGTATCAGTTATCAGCCAAATGAGTTGTAAATTATCGGCATCAGCGAAAAATCTAACAATGTGCATCCCTAATTTGAATTTTACAGTTGTGTGTGCAGCCCTTCTTTAATGCTCTTAAACTTTCCCAATCAGTTCCACAATTTACTTTGCATTGTGTTTAAAGCAACATTTCACCGCAACACTGTTTTTGTGTATCAGTTACTCACCCTTAGACGTCTTAAACTGAGGACCTTTTTTTTCCTCCAGCATTATTCCATGGTTAACGTTTTTTTTTTTTTCCAAAGTGTTAACCACTCACTTGAGCTGCTTTTGCTGGCGGCCCATGGAAATACAGTTTCAAAACATCAAAACCATCTAAAAACGTCCATCCAGAAATCTCAAAAGCTTTGTGTGGTATAATCCAAGTCTTCTTTACTCTGTTGTAGGCTCAGTACTTCTAAAAACACTTTTATTTCAGCTCAACATCCAACATATCCGATATAAGGCTCCTTGTGGCATGCCAGCTAAGCGTACCACGTGCGTTGGATTTAGTAGCTTTCAGCCGAAATGACAGTGTTTTTGAAAGTATTGAGCAAACGACACAGTCAAGAAGACTTGGGTTATACCACACAAAGCTGCTGAGGGTTTTGGATGGGCGTTTTAAAATGGTTATAATGTTTTGAAACTGTAAAGACTACCAGCAAAAGCAGTTCAAGTGAGTGGCTCACATTTTTGGAAGAAAAAAAAATCAGTTAACCATGGAATAAAGTTAGAAGGAAAAAAAAAACATTCTTCAATCATTTCAAGACATCTAAGGGTGAGTAAGTGATACATAAAACTTGTAACTTTGTATAAAATAAGCAGTAAGTGATAGGCGCTGGGTAGATGAGGTTGTAATTAGCTCACAGTAATGTCATTTAGCTGAATGTGGGTGTGCAACTGAGTTTTCTTGATAATTT
>JAQLOL010000019.1:29362572-29379234 GCA_029783665.1 Naso thynnoides | reverse complement strand
AGTCCAGTTGCCTACGATTCAATTTGCCCAGAGAGAACAATGACCTGGATGAATGAGAATATTCACAGACATGTTGGGAAGGATGCTTCCTAATTGCCCAGTAGAGGCTCAGACATTGAGCTTTAAAGTCTCTGGGAACCTAAATCATCAAAAACTTTCTTAATATGTCATTTAGGGTCTTACATGCATAATAAAAAGCATAACATTTTCAGACATCACCCCCAATTAAACATTCCTCCTTAAAAAACCCATTTGAGCGACACAAGTATGAATTATTTTTTTTTTACAGCAGCAAAACACCCTTTTGTTTTGTATCATGTTTTAAAGGGCTGGGGAAACTTCACAGGCAGCATTTAATCTCCACATGGATCATCATTTAATTTTCTCTGTGGGGTGACAGCGTAAGGAGCGGGGCTGCAGCAGTGAGCAGACCGGCAGGTCTCACGCGGCGAGCTGCAGCTCCTCCCAAGTCTGAAACTTTGTGACAGATTTACAAAGTTATCTGGATAAACTGACAAGATATTTCAAATCTACATGGTAACATTCTCGCTTAAAAGTGATAGAAATCTTTCTGAGGTGATATATGAACAGTCCTGCAACAACAGGGAGGTGAGAGACAGTGGACAAAGCTGGGATCCAAGTAGGTGTCAATCAAAGCGTGATCTGCCACGCCCACACAGTCTCAAGAAACGGTATCATCCCCAAAACGAGCTGTTTTTTAACTAAGTTTTCTTACAGTTGGGAACATTTATTTTCACTCAGACTTCTGTAGATACTTGATGAGACACTCAACTTTGATATAATATGTGCATTTTTACTATGTCCGCCACGCTTCCAGAGGTTGCTTTTCATTGTTTTTTTGTGCATATTGTTACTGACAAACAGATTTAAGTGAAATTAGTTACAGCTGTGTCAGTGTGCTGGTGACGGTTGTCGTTACAGCGAGTGGCATCTTAACCCTTTACCTCTTACGGTTTGTTAATACACTGCTAATTATGTTAAGTTACAATATAAAAGTGATCAATTGTTCAACCCTAAATCAGAGCTGTAGCTGAAGTTCATAAGTTAAGGTCATTTCAGACTTACAGAGGGACTTGCATGTATTCAGGATGCATGCACTCACTGCAACCTGTGCCCCAGTGTTTTCTAGTGTATTGAAGGACTGGTAAATCAGTATGCCATCTGTCTGTGAGAGAGAAAGGCTGCTTAAGTAGGCCTGAGTAAAAAGTGAAGTCTAATTAATGCAGAGGCTGTCCCAACTACAGCAGAGCTGCCCCGATTTCATCTGGCCAGAGCCCCCTCATTTAGAAATCTGCCTGTTACAGCACTTGCATCATTTGAAGGCGCTTTTAAATATTTAAATTCTGGTCCGAGTCTTCTTCATATGTCTGTCTGCTTAAGTGCTGTCACAACCTGTTAATTAGATGTAAGGCGTAAAGGTAAATGTTGATGAATATGCTGCAGCCTCAAAGGTTTTTAATAATGCACTGTAAATATAAGGCGCCTTAAATTTCACCTTAGTGAAAGCATGTTTTAAACATCTTTATTGAACCATCCGTTTCTTTGTTTCTGTCTCAGATCCCTCTGCTCCCAATGTCCAAGTGACCAAGATGGCTCTGGTCTCTGAATCCTGCCAAAACCCTCTGGTCCTGGACCTACAAGGTGAGTCTGTGGGCTAGTTCTAAAAGCTGTCGCTTTTTGGTATAACCCCTTTGCACATGCGCATTCTTGAAGAATGTCTTTCTTGCTCCGTACCCCGTTCAGTGGCTCCTCCTCTCAGGTCTTCATGAGCCGTATAAAACCTGCCTGGACTCTTCAGTGTTTGCTGAAACAGTCTGTTACGAAGATGATGTCCACGCAGCATTTTACTAGCAGTGTCCAGGCATATGGATGACGTAAATATAAACTGCTTCAGTCAAAGCAGTGAGATTTTGTTGCCTCATCACTCCCATTTATCTCTTTTCTCGTTTTCCGTCCACACGACTCCTTTGCAGAAACTTTAATGAGCATAAAACAGGTGAGAGAGAGCAGAGTAAACGTGCCTGTTCAGGGGATGCTGGAGAGATTCTGGTTCGACTCTGGTTGAGTCCAACCGCAGGCTTGCGAGACAAATGCTGTATATGCATGTTAAAAAGATCGTTGCGAAAGAATGTGGAACTTTGTTGTGTTTGAGCAAATAAAAAATAAGACGAGAAACGTAGACAAAGCTGTTACACCAGTGAACATAACAGAACAGACTTAGGTGTATTTGTTGTAGTTCTGCAACTGATGATTATTTTCATTATCAATTAATCTGCTAATTATTTTTATGACGAATCGTTTCATGAAATGTCGGGAAAGTGCTAAAAATGCTCATCTCAGAAAAATGCTCATCTCCCAGAGCCAAATGTGACGTCTTCAAATTGCTTCTTTTTTTCAAACAGCAGTCAACACAAAGACAAAAAATCAGCAACTCCTAACATTTAGGACACTAAACCAGCAGTTCTTTTTACTTTTTTATTTAAAAAATGAATGAAACTATTAACCGATTAACCAATTATTCAATCAATCATTGCAGCTCTAATTTGTGGTGCTGCTGGCTGTAACAGTGCAGACTTTTGTCACTCCTCTGGGCCGCTGAATAACATCTGGATGTTTGTGGCTTCCCCAATAACACTGGATTTATTTATTTATTTATTTTTCTTTTTTCTTTCTTTTTCTGTTTTTTTTTTTTTTTAATTTCCACTGCCTTGTTTACTTTTTAGCTGTTGGTGTGTGCATGCAGATTTGCGCTGTGTGGTGTGTGCGTACCGTCTGCAAGTTTGCATTTGTGTGCATGCTATATTGCGTGTGTGGGCGCCGCTCCTCGCCCAAACTACATGGACTATTTCCAACATGTGTGAACACGTCGCATACGGACAGTCTCCTGATGTTTGCTTCGTGTGTGAACAGGAAGAGCCGCACATTATCCTGATCAGGTTCTCTGGATGTGGCCAGAGTTCATGTGTGAATGGGGCTTATCAGTTCATTTATTGACTGCTGCATTGACTTTGCTTCTGTTGATTTTTATCTAACAGTGCTTAACATATCTGTGAAGGCGTGTATTTGTGCTAAGCATACTGTAAATTAATATGGAATCACTGATTGGCGATGCAGAGGAGGCACATGGACTGATTCCTTCTTTTTTTGGGTTTGGCTGATGACTGTAGAAATGTTCTTTGGATATCCCCGTTAAGATCCCCCGCCTCTGTAGCTGCTCGTGCCCCAGCTGGCCTAGATTTCAACCCATCCAGAACATTCTGTCCCGTGGCTTTACCTCTCCTGACATCACTCTTGATTCTCCCACTTTATTAAGGAAAAAAAAAAAACCCAAAAGACTGCCCCCCTGAAGTAAAATTGAAACGGTTCAGACTTTGTCTGGTTGTGGGTTTTTGAAAGTCCCTTGCAGTATTTTTAGCTGATAGTCAAAGATAGTCGATAGTGATGACGACAGTCAGCTCTTTAATTCAGGCCATTTTCATGTCCAAAAAAAGTACTCTATATATAAACGAACTCTTGTTAAGGTTTAAAAAATAAATAAATAAATAAATCAAATGCTTATTTTTTTCTATGAGTTACAGTTTTGACATCAATTCTTTCTGCTTTATGGTTGGAAACATGTTTTGCTTGTCAATGAAATGTTTACAGTGACACACACACACACACACACACACACCCCAAGAGGTTAAAAGTCAGCATTTCCCCTTAGAACCACGCAGACCTAACAAGTCAGTCCAATAGAAGGGCCAAAATGTTTAAACTCTTGTTTGAAAAAGAGTCCTGCAGAGGTGGAAAGGCCTGACGCCTGTCTTTAAAGTCATAATGACCTGCTGGCTCCCTTTCAGCCCTTTGGACACTGTGGTATGTTTAACATTTCAGGCAAGTTAGGAGGTACATAACTGATATTCACACATCAGTTATTAGAACCTTATTCCATGTTCTAATGTTGATTCTAGTAAGGAGTGCTTGTTTGTAGTCTGAATATCTACTGTGCACAAGTTGTAGCATTTGCAAGGCTTCTGTTTGTTCTTGTGATCCTGTGCTGAAAATCCACCGAGACGTTTCTGAAGCCATCATGATGAATTAGCACCTCAGGAGTAGAAACTTGTTGGCTGGAACTAGTTTCTGTCAGCTGAAGTGCAGATGATGTATCTGATTGTATCAAAATGTTTCTTGACTTCCGGAGAGGTATCATTTAAAAGTTCAGTGGTTAAAAAAAAAACAAAAAACACTTTTTTGTTTTGACAACCTGCGGAACAGTGCAATTTAATACAAGTCCAACTCTAAATGGCTTTCAAAATGTCCTTACAGGTGCATATAATCCTCTGAACCATAACCAGCAATACATAACAATCAGTGCCATCAAAATCTCAAAACCAAACTCGTGCAAAGTCACCCAAAATATTGTTGTAACTGATATTTCAGCCCATTTAAATAACTTCCCGGTGGTAAGCTAAAGACAAGTGGCATCAGATAGTCATTCTTTTGAGTGAAATACATCTTTAGGTTGTTTTTAAGTTACTGTTAGACCTGCAGGCCTGAGGATGAGTCAGACCAACTTAGTCAGTGAGTGAAGTCATTGCCAGTAAAGCAGGCAGTACAGCTTCTGTATGTCAGATTTATCTGATGCTGGGTTATTCTGGCCTTTATCAGTTATCCTTGTAAGACACCCCCCCAGGAAGAGGACAACACGTACTCAGCTCAGCTGAAACATGCTGGAAAAAAACTGACCATGAAACAACAGGGCAGTGACTGTCAACATGGTGGTCAGCATAGGTCAAATAGTTTTAGAGGCCTGTGGACTCATGGAAAACAAAAGGAAAACAGTCATAGGCTAAGTGTACTTTTTTAAGTCTACAGTATGATGTACTTCTCTACATTATTGTTACTGTAATATATTGTAATTCTCTCATCATTATGTGGTGGGATTGATTGTTTAGGCAACTGTGATGCAGCTTCTGAGGGGGAAACAGGAGAGTTAAAGGGGTTCAGAGTTGTGCTGCATTTACGTGGAATCAGGCAGACAGCAGACAGCGGGAGACGCCTTGTAAACAGCACGGGAAAAAACAAACGGCCCAACGAAATGGAAGGACGGCAAAATGAAACACCCGTGACGACGAAATTGGAGGACAGTCAGCTTTGTGCTGATTGCCCTCCATGTGTCAGCGTTTCATTTGACATCTCAGTAGGTTTGCAGGCTGTGGTAAATACAACTCTGGTTAATATTGCATCAAAATAATCACCTTCTCATCATCGAGGTCGGGCATGTTTTCTCCTTGAATGAGGCATTTGAGGATTAACGTAACATCCGTTTGTAAATTCTGTTGCGAGGGAGGACAGCAAAAAGTTCAAATATTTTAACTTTGGATGGCGATGCCGGCATTCTCTGCCTGCCTCATCAGATTTTACCACCCTGCTCTCGTCCACTTAAATGACATCCCGCGTGCCGTCTACTGTCTGCCCGATTCCACATAAATGCAGCATTGGAGACGCGAGGCAAAGACTCTGCAAGAGCTGAAAGAGAAAACTGACTGCCAGTGTCCTAAAAAGCTGAAAGTCAGTTATTGTGTTTTACTGCCAAATCTGACTCGCAAATCAACGGCAGTGACTGTGACACAAACATCACTGATGCAGTTGAGGTACTCTAAAACACTTGATACCAGATTGCTGCATCCAAAATCCTGCTTCTTCTCTGAGTCATAACTCAGTCCAGTCAGAACACAGAAATGCACCTTTTTTTAGAGTCAGTGTGACTTATAAAAGGGTCATAAATTAGAAATCGTTGAAAAACAGATGCCATGATAGTCCAATAGTTAGTGTCACCTTGTTTTTAATCAGGGTAAACCACTGATTGTGATTGGTACATGGAAAACAGGAACTGCTAACTGCTAATTCAGCATACTTTTATTTAAGCTAATTAAAAAATAATCAATTCATTGCAATATATTTCTTCCCAATTCAATATCGATTCAGAAAATCCTTAAATTGATTATTTCCATTGTGATGAAGTCCCACTCCCGTGTGGATCGTTTGTGCTGCCAAAGTGCGATTTGCGATTTGTGTTGTATGGAGGCCCCACTTGACCAAACAATGTCTTGCTTGAAGAACTGGTGCCATTCGGGGACGCATGCCTTAATCTATACCAGGATATGTGCACCGCAACTACATGCAGACTTGTTTCTCCTCGATGGGTTGCCCAATCAATCTAAACTTGCACACGGGCATTGAGAATTGATAAATGCAGAGGCAGACAAAGCTCTTTGTCCAGGGGTGAAGATCCTGCTGGTGCTCCTACACCAGCCTTCATCGCTTCATGTTGTTGACCCCCGTCCTCTACTTAAATGCGTCACCGCACACACATTCTATTTTGTAGCATGTGTATGGTGTAGAAATTAGGAACACTTGACGTGTATAGCAAATAATTTATTCATAGTGTTTAAACATGCACTCAGTGCCACCAAATAATCTGTGAATGAAACCTTCAAAATCAAAACAATTTCTCATTCATTCATTCATTCATCTGTTTCAATTCATCAACAGTTGATAGTTTAAAAGTCTGTCTTTGAATTTTCATATCATTGGGCTTAGAAATGGAAAAAATGTCTTAAAATGTCTCAATGTGAACATTAAAACTGAAGAATAATGAAGTGGTGAAATACATTCTTAACTGATATAAACAATGCAATACAAAATACTAACAAGTATCGGGGGCACTGTAATAAATTATCTGAATGTTTCTGTCAACTATGAGTACTATTGAATTGATATTAAAGCATATTTTATCAATAATGAGTCGATATGGAATCGAATAGTGACCCAAAGAATCTTAATTAAATTGAATTGGGAGGTTCTTGACATTATCCAGCCCTGCTAAAGACTGAATTAAGCTCTCGGCTTAAGGGCCCTTCAGGCAGAATGCAAAGTGCACGCACAGCGGAGCACACAGCGAGGCGAGCCGCTCAGCGCCTAGCGGTCAAAAATCAACGAGGCTGAATCTAAACTGCTGGACGCTCTGATGATAATAGAAACAAGGCAGCCAACTAGGGACGGAAGTAGAGCATGCAAGAACCGAACCGCCTTAGGCAAAATGGGAGAGCTTATGTGTGTTTGAGTTCAATGTGATTCAAGTTTATGGTCTCATCGAGACTGAGAGAGGAAAGCCAAGTCTTGGAAACACGTTTCCAACTGAGTAGGGATATCAAGTGTTTTCACAAGTTGCTTGTGGGTAGGCAATATTTCTCGCTGTAAACAACAAAATCCACCCGCTCGGAATTCTTGCAACTACACCTGTTTTGCTCTTTGAGAACCCTGCAGCAAACGCAGCGCAAACAGCCCATAACTCACTGACTCGACGGCAACGTGGTAACGTAATAAGAGGGCGTGTTGGGTTGAATCAGGAGTGAGAGACAAAGATCATAGAGCCAGCAACATCAGTGGACTTGGTATTGTTTGTTTGGTGCTGAACTCTCCTAATGATCATGATCAGCATCACTGTGTGACTGTGATGAACTAAATATCGATGCCTGTGCTTTTTACTGTTTTGTTTTGTATCAGGAGACCTGGAGGGCTTAAAGAAGGACGCCTTTGTTCTGCAGGAGGGAGTGGAATACAGAATAAAGATCAGCTTTAAGGTGAGAGCTGCTCTAGCTACAGCTACGGAAATAAAGTCCGTCTCCACAGGATATGGGAGTAGATTGTAACAAAACAGAAACAATTCAATTTGATATGAATTTTTTTTTTTTTTGCTCTGGTTTTTTTTTTTGGTTTTTTTTAATCACTGGTATGTGGGTGATTGAACTGGAGTGGAAATCATTCTATTCCTTTGTTAATAATGCCTGACTTTCAGAAATAGTTGTGGAAGACTAATGTGGATTTTAAAGCTGAAGGACATTAAAGATGCAACATAATATACAAAACACCCTCACAAAATACTGAACCTCATGTCATGATAAATTTATTATCCAGTTTTGCTCCCAGAGTGCTTTTATCTGGAGCGCTATAGTAGCAGTGAAGTGGCCATAAGAGTGATGATTTATTTTCTGATTAAAAAAAATAAATGGAAGTAACAGTCCTGTCATCTGTTTGCTGCACAGTGGAGCAGGGATTAGCACTGTTGCCTCATAGCAAGAAGGTCCTGGGTTCGATTCCCACCAGGGGCAGGGCCTTTCTATGTGAAGTTTGCATGTCCTTGCTGTGTTTGCATGGGTTTCCTCCGGGGGCTTCGGTTTCCCACACCAAACAAAACATGTTAATAGGTTTATCTCCAGTCGGCTAAGAATCTGGAGTTGGTCCCCGGGTGCTGAGCTGTGGCTGCCCACTGCTCCTCAGGGATGAGTTAAATGCAGAGACCAAATTTCACTGTACCCTGTATATGTGACCAAAAAATTATATTTACCCCCCACCCCCAATCAGGTGTCCAGAGCCATTTGTTAAAATTCTTACTAGTCATTATTAACCAAGCAGAACACATCTATGATGGTCTCTAACAATGTTTGTTTCTCCTCAGGTGAACAGGGAGATAGTTTCAGGTCTGAAGTACGTGCAGCAGACATACAGGAAAGGAATGAGACGTGAGTAAACAATTTCTCTTGGCGTTTGAAGTTACGTCCACTGACACAAAATCGTTCACACTCCTTATATATATATATTTTATTTTTTTTCCTGAAATGTAGTGCTTGCTGAGAAGTTGCACAACTAAATGTTGCTTATGGCTTATAAACTAATCCACCATAGCATTCGAAACAGCTTAAAAATGTACCTGCAATTGTCTGCATCAGTTAGTCTAGACACTGCATGTTGGGGGGGGGGTCTATACAGCATAATATCAAGATATTTTGTTGATGATGTTGCATTGATTCATAGACACCAAGTCGTGATATTTTATTTCATAAGTTCTCAAGAAATTTTGCAAATACAAACAACTTTTTGGGTAACAGAATAATAAAAAAAATCAATTGACTTCCCAGTCCACTAGATGGTGCTGAGTGCTCACTTTCAGAGGTTAAAAAAAAAACAGTTACTGGAATGATTCTCAACTGAAAAAGGTGAAAAAATCTCAATATTGCAACACTCAACGTATTGCAATATTGAGATAATATCAAATCGTGACAGTATTGTATCGTAGAGCCTCTGCCGATTCTCACCCCCACTAAATGTTCACTCTGTTCTTCCAAGCCCCAGGGGTTTAACATGCCGACCATAAAGCTCAATGTTACTGGTTTCATTCAAGTAGAACAGCGACCTTTGTTTCTTCTCATTCTTATTATTCTCTCTCCACACTTTGTTTTCTTGCTAATGTCCACTCACAAATGAACGTGCCAGTGCCCAAAAAAAAATCTCTGTGGCAATAACGGCACTCTGATGTGTCAACAGTTGACAAGACAGACTACATGGTGGGTAGCTACGGACCTCGTCCCGCTGAATATGACTTCCTGACCGCGCCGGAGGAGGCTCCTAAAGGCGTCTTGGCCCGCGGCAACTACGTCATCAAATCCAAGTTTACTGACGATGACAAGCACGACCACCTGTCCTGGGAGTGGAACCTCAACATCAAGAAAGAAGGGAAAGACTAAAAGAGGCCTTTGTGTTAGGGGGCAGGGGAGTTAAAATCCCACAGCCCCCCGTCCACCCTCACATTCCTGCCCTGTGTCCACCATTTCAGCCTTCATTCTTTCTTTGTTGTTCATTTCATGCTCTCATCATGTCTTCATTCCCGCGTCACTGTCTTAACATCTTGGCGTCCCTCCCACCTCTCTGTCAGCAGCAGTAGCAGCAATCCCACCCACCCACCCCGTCCATCACCCCCCCAAACTGCCCGACATTTCATTGGTTGCACACGAGCCGCCTCTGTTCGCCGACCTGCCATCCCCACTCATTCCACCCAACCCCCACTGAGCTGTGCCATGTAGCACCTTACTTCCTCACACCCAGCCCTCTATTTTTTCTTTTTTTTTTCCCAGACTTTTCGCTGCTTGAAGAGATTAACCCCGCCTCCTCCCCTTCCAGAATGGTGTCTTCCTCTCAGTATGAAGTACATGTGGAAAAGCAACTGTACAATCAACTTTTGTTTGCCTTTTTTTATATAATTGTATCAATGGTTGTGTAATGTCACTGTATCCACATCACTGTTAATCAGCTGTTGTGTTCATAGCAGACCCCACCACATCCACCTGCTCCCCTCCTCACTTTGGCTATAGCATTGTTTTGCTCGCCTACTTGTTTGCTGTCTTTTGATATAATAACCAATACCTGCCTTGGGAAAATAATTCATTCAGATCTGCTCCTCTGCTCCCTTCCCAAAATGTCTTCACCCACTCCCCATCAGATGGGAGGCCAAAGTGAAAAGGGAGCAAAAAAAATGTATGGGGGGAAAAAAAAAGCTGCCTTATGTATGAACTTACATCTAAACCAATTATTGTGTATTAATCATGCCTTGTGTGTCAGTGCAGCGCTTGCTATCAGGTAGTCTGTATATCAAGGGCTTACTCTCGCTATCAACCATCTGTAGCCCTGTTGTAGTAGAGACTGTTTAAACAGGTTACTCAGATACAGCCCTGCACAGGCTCACTACCCCATAATAATCACGCCTTGTAATAATCGAATGTTAACAATTGGAGAGAAGATACCAAACCCAGTGAAAATCAGTATCGATGAATTTTGGCACTCTTGTTCCTTTAGCCATGAGGCCTTAGCACTAACTATGATCATGAGGAGAAAAACTAACATTTCTTATTTAGTTTCTTTATTCGTTGTTCCCCTTTGCCTTAATGTACTTCACTCCCCCAACAAAGCAGCCCCCTCGCGCGGTCGGATCGCTCCACGACTTGTAGCCTGCGGCCACGAAGCTAGATGTGTGAAATAGTACCAGAGATTGCACAGGAGGAGGCTGAGCCAGGCACCGCCAGCTGCTGTCAGAGACCTCGGCGGTGTCTGGTCTCACCCACAGAGTGACGCTGTCGGTGTGGAGAGAAAACTGACCAGGCCTTCAGCCTTTTTACCAAGTTGACCCTCTCAGAAAGAAAGCAGTTAAACGAGGGGTCAGGTTACACTACTAGAGAAATATGCTCAGTATTTAAGAGAAAGTAGGGTTTTTAAAAAATGACTGACCAGTAACATTAAACTGATAATGACTTGTACTGTATCAGAACATATGGATGTAAAACTTTTTTTGTTTGTTTCTTGTGATAATAACTATGTAGTCCTGCTCCATACATTCTTTCACATTGTACAGTTTCTATGAAAATGCTGGCATGCTGGTGGGGTTGTATATTTTATCATCAGTTGTGATTGCTCTTCTTGGTCAATAAATATTTTGTTCAACTTCACTTTGAATGCTGTTGGGTTTGGCAAACAGATTGAACTGAGGAAAAGTACTGCATGAGTCTCATCCACAGAGTTACACTCTGCCTGCAGACACAGTTATTTTGTTTACCAAGGCTGAGGATGAGCTTTGACTGATCCCAACTCTTCACACAGTGAGTGAAACAGAAGTCTGTGTGAAGCCAACTGTGATCACTTTTCACTTTTTTCATACAAAATGCATTCAATGACCACAGTCACCAAAATCCATGAACTCTTTTCTCAGTCCCCCACATGCAAAACACTATACTTTTGCAGAACATTATTCAAATGGTAACATGCTGTTAAAAACAGTTAAAAAAAAAAACAAAACATTTCATGAGCTTGAGCTATACCAGGAAAATGTGACAAAGTTTTACTTCAGTTTTGATGATTCCCTTTTTTGGTTTCAAATGTTTTTATTGTGAAGCAGCTTTGCAGAAGTACAGGATACTAAGTTTACATGCCTCTTGTCACACTGAAGAAAAAATAGTAATAATAACGATATTTTTAACAATACAACAATATAACAGTAAAACAATAGTAACAAAAAGAAACCTACCAAGAGGTACCTGGTCTCGCTTTAATTGCAGTTGCGATGTGACTGTGGAGATTATCACAGTACTACTACAGATTCCAGTAGTGCCCAGGTCCCTAAAGTGGCTTTAAACATGGTGTTTCACATCCCTGTTCTCTCTTTCGAGATCCACATTTTCAATGATGGAATGTCCTTTTTCTTCCAAAATAGTAGAACTAGTTGTTTTGCTGTAATAAGTCCGTATGCTAGGAATTGCCGTTGAGAAAGCTTTAGCTTCTTTACGTCCTTTGATGGCCCAAAGATTATTGAAACTGGGTCTGGGCTTATCTTGACTGTCAATATTTTAAATATAAAGGTGAATATATCAAACCAAAATCCCTATATTTTGGTACAAAGGACGTAGCTGTGAAGCAGATTCCCTTCTTCCACACCACATTTGTCACACAACGGGGAGACTTCTGGAAAGATTCTGTGTAGTTTTTCCTTGGAGTAATGTAGTCTGTGTGTTGTTTTAAATTGTATTTAATGACGTGCATTTATAGAGCAAGTATGAAAATATATGCTAGGCTCTCATCCCAAATGTCATTTTGAATCTGTGTGCCCAGTTCTTTTTCCCACTCTCTTTTGATAGTACTTGTCGATGGACAGCTTATGTGTTGTAGTGCATATATCATCATATAAATGGGATATTACATGATCTGATCCAACGACCCCCTCCAAACAACCATCTAGCCTGTTAGGCTCAGCAATTTCAAACTGGTAAAGATGTGTTTTTACATAGTTTTTCACTTGCAAGAATCTGAAAAAATCATTTTTCTGCAATCCATATCTCTGCTGGAGCTGGTGGAAGGATGCAAATGATCCGTTTATGTAAAGGTCTCCAATATTACATATGCCAGATTCTCTCCGTGTGTTAAAGGCTCCACCTAGGATGGAGGGAGCAAAAGAAGGGTTTGCTGATATTGGCACATGAAAGTGTTCTGAGATTAAAATGTTTGGATTTTTCTCTCCAGATTCTCATTGTGCTATGTATTACAGGGTTGTTTTTGTAATATGATTTGTTAAGTGAAACTGGAGATAGTGCCGCTGCACCTATGGAGTATGGCAAGCAATCGTCTCTCTCAATCTCCAACCCACAAGGAAGCAGAGCAGTATCATTTAGCCAAGAGGCATTTGAGGGTATACCTGTAGCCCTGTAATAATAAAATTAGGCGGGGCAAGTCCTCCTTGTGTTTTGTATTTACAAAGATGTTCTCTCTTTATTCTGTGGGATTTATAGTTCCATGGGAACGGGAGAATATTGAATATAATTTTTTAAAGCCGGTTTTGGAAAGAAAAAGTGGTATGTTTTGGACAAGATAGATGAATCGTGGAAGAAAAATCATTTCGACAATGTTTACCTATTAGTCAAATTGGGAGTGTTCTCCTGAATTGGATGCTGTTTTTAACTTTACAGTGAGTTATAATTTTTGGTAATCATGATTCCAAGATAGGGGAACTTTTGTAATGTAAAGTATTTAAAGTAATCCACAATTATTTCCACAATTAATCATTTGTTTCATGAATGTAAAAAAAAGTGTGAAAAATGCTCATCTAAATTTCCCGGAGCCAAATGTGACGTCTTTAAATTGCGTCTTTTGTCCAAACAGCCCAAAACACAAAACCCCCTTACTCATAATCATGAATGACAGAGAAAAGCAGCAAATCCTCACATTCTAGAGGCTAAACCAGCAAGTGTTTTTGATGTTTTATTTTTTTTAAAATGACTGAAGCAGTTATGAGAATAGTTGGCAATAACTTTTCTGTCATTTGATTAATCATTGCAGCTCTACTGGAAACAGCTGTTTGGCCTTTTTTTTAATGACTCGATTTTGTTGAACTTTTGTGAAAAAGTACACACAATCCCTTCATACATCACTGGCTGCACTGTGTGACACTTTAGAAAGCTTTGGTGTTTATTATGAACTCAAGTCATTACAGCTAGTGCCCAATTAACAAGCAAGTCCTCTGGTGAACACTTAAGAGTTAAACAGTTCACACACCAGTCAGATCCACCTGAGAGATGAGAGGGTTCAGCTGTTTTTGAGCAAAGAATCCACAGTAATCCGAAGCCAGAAGAAGGAAGCTTGTAGGAATATTTCTCAGCGTGTCCCTAGAGTGCATGACCACAAGTTCTACGCACAGACAAACCTCTTGGAGGCGCTGGAGGACACCTGTGGTGATGTGTCTGTAGATCTGCACCTTTCCAGGGTGGCTAAAACACACAAGGTCACTTCTTCTGGCAAGTTCAGTCGTATGTAGCCTGTACATGTGACGTGTTTGAAGGTAAAGCTTTTGGAACTTGGGTATTTTTCTGTGCATGGAGCTTCTGTATGTCTGTCATTGGGATATTGCAAAAATCTTGTTTTTGATCCAAACAGCATAAAAAGTTTTCCCTTGCCCACTTTGTCAAAGGTTATTACAACTGTACTGCTTTGAATTTCTCTCTCAGGTGTTCCTGAGAAGTTTATTGGATAGTCCGTGCTATAATTTTATAAGGTTCCCAATTAATTCTGAGAAAACCTATGCTGAACTTTTTGGCAGCAGCATATTAATTGTGTGTGACTTCTACGAATAGATTCCCTTAAAGCCTACGCGCTAGCCCTTCAGGGGAAGAATAGTTAAGGATAATGTACAACAGAGCCACAATAATTTATGCCCATACTGTATTTTATACGTAACAATGTACGTTTACTAAAGCAAAATAGAAATATCACTTAGAAATGTGTAATGAAAGGCACAGCATCAAAATACAATTTGACATGCAGTTATTTTTTCTTTAAAACAGGAGTAAACATTCAAAATTTGTCCCATCTGGTCTGTCTGTGAATAACAGCCGTCCGTCACAAGGTGAATACTTGGCTTACGGGTCGTTGCTTTCAGAAGCTTCCAGTCAAAATGGCAAAGTGAAATTTCTACTGATTTACAGTACTGAGGAGAGAGAGCATGCGTTCTCCTGAGCCTCTTAAAGGTTCTGTCGTTTGTAACAAACAGTTTGTGTAAAAATCCCTCTGACCATGAACTGCACCTGATGCCCAACAGAGACCACGAAAAACACCTATACATCACTGTCAGCAGATGGCTCCTGAAGATAAATATACATATTAAATATACATTCAGAGGAGCAGGGAGAAAGGAGCATGCAATTTTGGTCCGCCTCGCAAGAACAGCAGTCAGCCAGAACAGAAAACGTCGACCCAAGACTCAACCTGAGAACACTGACCGCTTGGAGTTTTCTCCAAAGGACATGCAAAACTAGGGCTAGTTTTTGGCACATTTAAGTTCTTCTGTCTTTTTTCTGTAACCACTCCCTACACCTGACTGCTGTTTTTATGTCTCCACCTCTTAAACATTACTGTGAGCTCACACTGCGCATGGCTTTAAGTCTCTTTGTACAGATTTTATACAAAGCATCAGAAGCAAAGCACATTAAAATAATCTAGTTTAAAAAAAAATACAACCATAAAAACTGAATATAAAAATGGATGTGAACAGGGACATCCTGTCAGTCCACAGGAGGTGCAGCTCAGCTTGTTATACAGTAGATCTGCCGAAACATAAAGGCCCATATGCAGACTAATGACCCTGAAATCTGTAAGTTTTCCAGTTACTGCTGAATGTACTCTGCAGACGTTCGATGCTGCCGCCTCCCTTCGAGGTTTGTGTCTTCTGAGTTCAGAAAAAAGAATTAATACTTTTTAAAAAAAATATCCATGTAGGGTTTTTCGAAGTTCATCTTGAGAGTTTGCTGATAACTCGAATGAGGGCAGCATTCTCGTCCTTGAGCCTCTGGTTGTCTGCTCTGAGGTCACCAAGAACCTGCAGAAACACAATGAAACGTCAGCGTACATTTAAGAGAAAAATTTAGGCTTTTCAAGTGCTTTCAAAATATGTAGACCCTAGAAAAGACGTGTTACTTTAAATACTGCTGTCATAAAAGTTTACATCACATTTTACCAGCTGTTCCAATTATAGAACTTTATATGCTTTGATCAATATTTTTTAATGCATTTTTGACTTTCTGCCACTAGAGGTCTCTATCAAAACATGTAGTATAATGATAAAGTAGGGTAGAGTATGATTGTGTTATTTATTTCATCATTAAACAATCACCATTGCAGCTGAAAAACAAATTGAATCTGGCAGACACGTTCACAGATGAGTAGGCTTGGGCTGACGGTAGATGTCACTGAATATGGTGGTATTTGGCATCGTTTGTGATATTTTCACAATGTCGAATATTGAACAGGTGTTAAGGCATGTTTGGGCTTTTATTTTGAAAAGAAAATGCACGCAGAGCTGCTGTGGCACCGGGGGCAACGCACGTTGCTATTTAACAAGGTAGAGAGGTTATCGCAGGCTAACTGGCAGGATATAAGCATGCATGTGGCACTTTGATATACAGACACTGAGGACTTAGTTTCAAAGAAGACTGCCAGCTCGCTAATTCAGCAATATTTTGGGTTTAAAGCAGTGTTGCATGTGCTGGTGCAAAGGGAGTACAAGTTAAGTGACCAGCTTATGGCGATATTTGAGCTGGACAACACCGTAATATTAAAATTTAAATAACTGCCCAAGCCCACAGATGAGGTACTGTATTATGATTTTATTGACATTACTTTTTAGTCACTTTGAATCATTTGTTTCTTTTCATCCTTGCTTTGTTACAGCAGGTGGCAGTAATGCAGTTTAACAGTGGATGCCACCCATGGTAAAACTGAAATCTTTTT
>JAQLOL010000019.1:29334985-29359109 GCA_029783665.1 Naso thynnoides | reverse complement strand
AACCCCCCCCCCCCCCCCCCCCCAAAAAAAAAAAAAAAAAAAAAAAAAAAAAAAGCAGACAAAAACCTTCGCTCTTCATTCCCAGCCTCTCCTTCAGTGCTTGAAAGCCAGAGATTCACTCTCATTCTGGAATGAGCTTTATCCACGTACTGTTTCGCCTCACAAGGGCTATATTTACTTTTCTTCACTGCTACGTCTGCATTCACGTTTTTTTTTTCCCCTCGGCCTAATGGTGCCCAGTCGCTATGTTTTCTCCGCTCTCAACCTCGTGTGCGCTCTCAATGGCAGGGGGAAACACACCCACTCCCCACCCAGAGACCAAAATACAGAAGTACAGGCAGAGGTCGGGGCTCCGCAGACACAGCCACCACCACACATTCAGAGGCCCATTAGATGATTTGGTCCATTGGATGACTGAGGTGGATTCATTTTGTGTAAGTCTATATTTTGATTTTTAGGAAAATGCTACTGATTCTACCTTTAAGTGAAAAAAGGAAAACACATGCACGCCAAAGAACTGAGTGACATTCTGGTCCAAAAAAAAAAAAAAAAAGTTAAAAAGTTAAGGACTAGAACCAAACGCACAAGAATTAAAATACTCACTTGGATGTACTGTTACTGTTTATGTCATCCAAATCAAAGTCTTCATCATCATTCTGAAAAAAGAAAAGAGTTCACATTATCTACATGGTTGGGAAGATTACACTGGTAATATAATGGGTTACAGATTACTACTAACCCTATTTAAAATTTAATGAGTAATGTAACTACTTCAATTTCTTTATCAAAATAATGTAATTTACTACATTTGATTACTTTTTGATCACTTTTCTAAATTTCTAACAAATGTTTTTAAGCATTTTCAAATGTTTAAACCAGGCAGTGTTGATGGCAGACATGGAGTGCTGCAAGTTCAAACAAGAAAACTAAACAAAAGCATCAGAATAGCATCAAACTTTACTAACTAGCCTTGACAGGAAATGGCACATTAAAAACATCAAAGGCAGCAAAGAATTTTATTCAACATGCAGCCAAAGCCTTTTACAGAAAATATTTAGATGTAACCCCCTTTGTAATCATTTACTACTATCAGTTTACTAAAGACACTAATAAACGTGACTGGTCAGCTAAGAAGAAGTGTGGTGGTCAAGTGTTCAGTTACAACATAACAAAGAGGAGTTGGTTTGGACATCCTCTACTTTACTTTCATTGTGCTGCAAAACTGAAAGATGAAGAAACAGGTTTGCTAAAGTCCTCCTGCTAGCTGTAAAACGAACCTCTGTTTGGCCTGTTGAGCAAAAATCTTCTATCTTATCGGTGGTGAGCTCTCAACCAGGTTGTCTCTTTCTTACCTCTCCTCCTGGCTGAACGATGCCAGTGGAGCGTCTCTCCCTCCTCGCTCTCCTCCTGTCCTTCACTCCCAAACGCTTCTCTCCCTCCGGCTCCTCTTGTTTCACTGGGTCAGTATCTGAAACACACGGAGGTCGACAGAAAATACTCATAAAGGAGTTGTCAAAGTTAAAGTGCCACCATAGAGATCCATATGAGAACTAATAACATATGAAACATATAGCTCAGTTCAGGATTGAGCTCAGGAATTCTGCTGTCAAAAGGGTCAATTTGTTGTATGTGAAACAGGAAGTCTCTTGTCTCTTTAGCCTCAGTTTCTCAGGCTTTGAAAGTAATGTTCCAGGAACCTAACCTGATGTGATTATTGGGTTGACAGGCTTATTTACAAACAGACACCATATTCACGCATTTATTGAAAGGGGAAATGCTAAGTTCCCCATCAGTCAAAAAGAAGATCAAGTGTGTGGGAGCTGTGTACTCAACTCACCACAATGCAAACACATTGCAGCCACCCTGCCTAATACACCACACCTAATTCTTCACAGTTAGCAGCAGTGGCTCATATGACCACAAGAAAAAACCACATTTCTTTCAAAACACTCCACCCAAACTTCACATCATGTTTTTACTTAGCAGCACTTTTTTGTACAGCAAACAGAAACAGCACTCTGACCACAGCATGTGACTGGTAAACAGGGAACAGCTTACACTGAGCTATTTTGGACAATATTTACATTTGAGAATTTCAAGATGTCCTGGGTAAGAGGTTCATCTTTAATCACTGTTGATCAGGATCCCTTAAACATCTTCTACTAAAGAATTGGTAGTATATTTTGGGTGTCATTGCGCCAAATACCATAATAACTATTCAGCATATTGTAATTCACGTAGTCTGAAAGAACACAAGACTTTCGCTCCTCTCTTTGGTTCTGTATTCGCGCCGCGAGAAAGATTTTTTTTCCAATCACAATAATATCAGAGAACACGTGTTCCTATTGGCTGCGCTATGCTGTCAAATCGAAAGGAAAGTCTGCACACAGTAGCACACTTTGCATGCATTTTACTGGCAGATCCACCTGTGTGGGTGTTCTGACGTCGTGTGACCACCACGTGACCCTACAGGGTACATTTAAAAATCTGGCGTCTTTTATGTCTGTTGGTCTGAGAAGAACATTAGGCTTGAAACGTCACCTGTGTGGATGTGCCAATAAAATGCAGGTAAAGGGAGCTACTGTGTGCAGACTTTCCTTTTGATTTTCTGCTTTATGCTGTGCCTCAGTGACGGGTGATGTCGGTACAAGCTGACTGGCTGAGAGTGACGTGGCTTATGCCCTAAAAATTGTCTCTGTCAACTGCTTGAGTCTGGCTTTTGCTTTCCCTGCAACCGTTTCGTCTCGTTGTGAATCTTTGGTGTAAACTGTACTTAAAAGAGAAAGCAACAACAAATGGAAAAAAAGGTGAGCTGGAGCAAAAACAGGGAGGGAGGGTGCAGCAGAGTTGCTTCCCAAGGAGTCTCACGCTAGTTAGCTTGAGTTCCAAATATTGCCTACCATAGCTTTAAGTCAGTTGTCTTCAAAAATTAATAGTGCTGATAAAACAGCAGAGTGGGTTGGTGAACTATGGAATCCATGAACAGCTGATTTTACAGCGTTTCATCTTCACTCACCCCTTTCAGCAGGCGTTACAGTAACTATGGGGCTGACAGGTTGGATGTTGCGAGGCATCGGATCGGAGGCTTTAGCCACAGTCTTCTCAGCTTCTTTCAAGTCGGTGAGAGTCACACCCTGCCAGAACAGAGCAAACACAAAACCACTTAGAGGACTTACTTTGCATTTTTTATTTTTAAACCTGTACTTTTTGAACTGATAAGAGCATCATTAGAAGGTTCAGCTTGTTTAATCATAAGGATAAACATCCAAGTAAGCATCACCTGTGTGGAGCGGCGAGACTGCCGCATCAGCCGAGAACGAGCTTTCCTCTGTGACTCAGACTCTTCGTCTCTGACTGGGGCCTGAAACCTAAACACACAAACATCCACAAACTATATATAAACTATACATATATATTACATACATTTTTAACCTTATTATGAACCATCCGTCAGTATGAAATTCTAGGCAGAAAATAGACATAACACATTTTAAAAGGCATTTTTTTTAAATCACAGAACTATTTGGTTACTGTTTAGCTTGAATACAAACGTTTAGAAAAATACTCTTAACAGTTTTTACAATAGAGAAAGTCAGAGCAGCGGTCGTTTCATCTGTTCTGATCTCTCTGTGTGTAGGAGGTGCTATTTTTTCTCGCTGCCCCACTCTGCCTCTGATTAGCCGGTACTTCTTGTGTTCACTGGTTGGACTGGTTAGGTTTAGGCGTAAAAGTGAGACTGGGCACACCAAAGGGTTTGGTAGGGCAGTTCCTGTTCAAAACACTGCGTTGTTTCTTACTTGCGCTTGTCAGCATTGGGGGTGTTGGGGCTCTCAGCTGTGGCGTCCCTTGTCTGAGGAGTGGGTTGGACTCTGGCAGTGCGGTTTGCCTTTTCCTGCTCCTTCTCATCATCTTTCTCCTCTGGTGTCTGAACCACATGAGACGTAAGAAAATAAAGCCAGCAGTTTAACTTTAATCAAATGTTGTCAATTAAATCTTCGTGTATTTCCCTAGCAGGGAAACCTAATTAATGCCAGGATAAAATGAGTAAATCTATTTGGCATTCTTTCAGCCAGAACAAAAGCTTTCACATCTAAAATTAAACACATGGTCTTCATAAGAAGTGAGTCTAAAAATTCTGTTGAAATGCTGGATGTGAGAAACTCACAATAAATGAACTGATTGGAAAAGTATTCTGAATAAAACACAAACAGTTCCCCATTGAGCATCATTTACTAGCGCGGAGATCAGACACAACACATTCTGGCTTTTTTTCCCCTCATTTCCTACCATAAATTAAAATAATGAAATCAGTTCTCTATCAAAAAAAGCAGAAAACTTTAAGTAACTTTTTTTCCTGAATGTAGTCCAAATTTGAGATTGTTTTTCTTAAAGCAATTTTTTAAACATGTTTAACGGCATTGACTGGGATGACTCACAAAGAACAGGTTATGTAAAATGTCAAGAGCCAGTCATGAAAAAAAAAGAGCTAATCATGCATTATTATGTCACGATAAATGTTAGTGATTTAAATCATGTTTTGAATATCTAGGATAGAAGCAAGAAAAAGTTGATAAATTATGTGAGTTGCCTGTTTTGTAAATGAAAATGAATCCCAAAACATAGTTTTCAATACCTGTTAAAGAACACAAATTTACAAAAGTCAATCATTATTTTAAAATGGGACCTTTCATAACATTTTGCTTGATTTAGCTTTTTTATTCTTTCCTCCATAGTGTCACTCACAACACTTGGCTGAGAAAGAAAGCTATGGTGTCACATTCTGCATTATAGCATGTGATTTGTACCTTATCTGCGGGGCTGACTGTGGATGTGGTCACACTCTCAGTGTCAGGACTGGACATGGTAGAGCTTTCTGGAAAAAGACGACCAACATCTTTAGGAGTCAGCACAATCACACACATTTTACAGGGCATGTAGCATTTCAGGTCAAATTGTGAAAACAGCGGCTGGTTTACCGGGGCTGCTTTCTTTCACCTCACGCAGCTCCAAACCCCCTGAAACACCCCTCTCTTTAGACTGGTCCTGGACGTTCATCTTTTCTTTACTGCTCATCCTGCACACTGAGCTCCTGAAGGGGAAAAAAAAGCAGACACATGCAGGCATGGAGGGACACCGTAGGCTAACACTACCCAGGAGACTTTTCAGATCTCCTGCGCTGATTACATGGAGCCTTTCATCTTCATGTGCCTCTTGCTGTGGGTAGGTATTATTACAGCCCATCCAGAATCTGTTTATTTAGGTAAGTTAAGGAGGTAGCACTGGGAGTGAGGACATTTGTCTCCGAGTTTTTCATTTGTTTTTAGTTTAAGCTTAATATCTGTCACAGAAACCTGCTCCTCATCTTTACCTGACAGGACGTTACTAAATACAGGATGTGTCACAGGCGTATACTTACCTTCGCCGTTTGTTTTGTGCGTTTGCAGCTGTTGACCCTTGTTGGTTTTGCCGGTCCAAAATGGACTGTTCATTACGCCACTGAGAAAGAGAAAAAGACAAACAAAGAGAGAGAGACAGGAAGCTGTCAGTGATCTTTTAAAGCACATAAAGTAAATGCACATAATACCAGGTAAAGAGGAAAACTTTCTCACATTGGCTTGTTTTTGTGAGAGCTCCTCCAAGAGCTCCTCAACACTTTCATCAGCTACATCAAACGGTGTCTGACCCTACAAAATTCATTACATGGAGAGGAAACAATATGACAAACATGAGGACATGATGTTGAATAAACAGTGTCATGCTCCTATTTTCCACCCAAATGTCATGATTTAAGTTCTTTCTTTAAAAAAGGAGAGCAAGTTGAAAAGTAACAAAAGTTTTCACAATGTTTGGTTCTCACCGCGTTGCTGCGGGCTTCCATATTGCACAGTTGTTTAGCCAGAATGCAGCAGGCCTCGCCTTGACCCCAGTGTGCTGCAGCGTGAAGAGGCGTCCAGCCATCAAAGTCTGTAGCGGATACATCCATTCCACACTGACACAGTACCCTGAACAAGACAACAGCAAGGTGACAACAGCAGACCATGAGACAACTTTCATCAGCGATCAGTAGATTAGGACACCAATGCAACAATTTCTAAAAATCCTACTCTAGGCACACTAACTGTATTTTTTGGTTTAAGTTGATGCTTTGATTTTGACTTCTTCCTAAACAAAATACCTTCAAAAGCCATAACAGGAACACTTAATCTACTCACAGCGACTTGAATCATCCCTGCATCATAGTACAGATGGGTGTGAGTAATCGATTCCACAAGTAGTCCTCATTTCAAATGAACTCGACTGGTTAACAAGGGCAGGCGAGTATGCATTTGTTGTTGTTTTTGTTTGTTTTCATTTGTATGTGTATTTTTAATGTTTTCACATGTATAATATGACTATTCGAGCTCAAACGTGCACATGTCCCATGCGTCCACCACCCAAATCAACCGCAATAAACAAATCAACCACGTGTTGATCAACCACGTGTTGATTTGTTTTTAACAAGTTTCACTATGTCGGCTAAAGGAAAGCGCAGCGAGGTCTGGAAGTACTTTATGGAAATAGAAGAAAATCGGGTCGAATGTAAAATATGCCAAGTAAAGTTAAGCTATCATAGCACTACTGGCACAATGCGTCAACATATGCTATTTAAGCACAGGAAACTTTCAGGAAAACAGACCAGTGGCAACCACGTGTGTCGGCTGTTTTCGCTGCTGCAAGACGCAATTGCAATCCCAGCTGTGGAAATACGCAGAAATGGGCTGTGCAATGGTTTCAAAACGGACTATATGGTTCTTCCGTTGAGCACAATGGTTCAAGAATAATGAGCTACGGACTGAGCATTATGTGGTCAAACTGAAGTTCTAGGATAATTCTGTTGTTTTGGTGACTTGGACCCCCCACCCCCTTGTCCGTGCTGTTTATACAGACCAGCGAGGCACGTTAAAGGCCCAGTAAACTCACGCTGAGCAGGCTAATGTTAGGCGAACAGCTGAAGGAGAGGGGATTTGACCGGCGTAACTTCAGCATCCACATGGCTTTTGTTGACACATTTTGGTCCGCTTGAATTTTGAAATCAAATCAAACCAAAGGGAAAATGCAAATGAGCTGCAACTCATCCGCTGATTCAGGCCAAATGAACCAAACTACAGAAATTAAAACACACGTAAATGACATCCAGCTCACTGCTATACCAGGGAATCTTCCCCATTGTTATCTTGCTTTCTGAAGAACCACTTCAAAACTATGTCAAACATGTGTAAGATTATGAGAAATGTTTCTCTACATAATTCCATGGTTGTATTTCCTGAAGACAACAACAAATACACCTCCAAGTATGGAGATAACCTTCGGCTTTATTCCCTTACTGGCAAGAAACCATCTTCCTCTTCACTGGAAACGCATTAAAGCTCCCTCCAGCACACAGGGGCTTGGTATAATCATGTCCTCAAAAGCTAGACGTGATAAACTGTTTAGCGAGAGCTGATTCTTTCAAATTCTACAATTGGCAATAGTCTCGACATTCTTTAAAAACGCTTTTAAAAAACCTTAAAAAAAGGGGGAAAAAAGGTATGGCTTCCATTTCTTTTGATCTTTTCTTGTGATCCTTGTTGTCAAACTGATATTGTTTTCCCATGCACCATAAACCTTAATTGAAATATTTAACAGAAAATAAAAACTGCACAAAATAATGTGTGAATAACACCATGGACATCTTAAAGAAAAAAAATGTATATATAAGTTTAACACTTATTTATTATGAAAAATGTCAGGGTATTCTTACTTGAGGGCCTCTAGGTAGCCTTTGGCAGCAGCCACATGCAGTGGGGTTGCTCCGGTCTTAGGGTGTTGTACATCAGCAGGCAGGCCCTCGTTGAGCCAGGTCCGGGCGTCTGTCATGATCTGTTCCTCCTCTAGTTGCTTGGCTGCTTCCAAGTCAACACCTGGACACAAAAAGCAAATGTCAGATACAAGTGTTGCTTGTTTTCTTTGTGTCTACATCCCAAGATGCACACATTTAGAGCGCATTCCATTCGCCTGCGTTACTGGTCGACAAGCAAACAAATTTAATTATGGTTGGTGTTCCGATAATGGAAATTGAGCCGATGGTGAAGGCTGTATAAATAATTGGTGTTGCATTAGAAAAATAAACACGTAAATTTGAAAATACATATTTATATCCCTCTTTCTCATCTGGAAGAACATTAAGATTTTTCATAATGGTATAGACCACAACAACAGTTAAAAGCCTTAAGTTTCCATATAAGTGCATTTACATTAGTTAAACTTTATGTGAGCAGGCAGGGATTAAACTTAAACTTAAACTTTTTTTTTTTCATTTTTTTACACAACTGCTTTTATTTCAACCGTCTCTTCATGCACGAGTTCAACAGTGTGAATGCCTTCCAGGAGAGGACGTCGTGATAGTTTACACTATTATCACCATGTTTAAATAGTCATTGTGTCTCCTCCCTCTCTGTGAGGATCCTGCCGACAACTGCGGTCACTTGAGAATGGTTTAAACATTTTGCCTTCTGACACGAGCAGACAACACATCGTACCAACTTCATTATTTAAAGCATAACCTGCCTTGTACCCTCTGACCTTCAGCATGTGACCTTCAAATCGAGGCTGTCCATCATCAAGGATATTCTGAACACAACTTGATGAAATGGTTGGTATTAGGGCTGTCAGTGTTAACGCATTAATCATGTGCTACTATTTTGTCCCTTTGTAGCACCCTTAGTCAAGCCGGCACAGAGGTTTCCCAGCTTCCTACCAGTAGAGGAACGACATCGATGCACTTCTGAATGGCTCGTTTTTTTTGTTTTTGTTCTTTGTTTTCTAATTATTTGCCTTCCTCCCAAGTTTCAGACAAGAAGATAGATACCATTCTTTCAACTGTGTGTGCAGTAACAGGGAAGAGATGGGCAGAGCTCACCCACTGCTAATTAGCTAAGCTGAAATACCTTTACCAATTGGAATGACGTAATTAACCACAATTTAAAAAATGAATCATTACAGAGCCCTGGTAGAAAAACACTGTGGGCACTGTCTATCTGGCACCAACACCAGTTCACTTGTGTCACACAATACGGAAGTTAAACATGGAAAGAAAAAAACTTCCTTTAATGTAATACGTGCCTTTGTGGCTAAATAAACCTACATAAACAAACTCGATTTACGCTGTTGATTTAACAGAACATGTCCTGGAAACACAGATCAAGCCTAAACAAATTGTTAAAAAAAAAAAAAAAAAAAAAGTAGTTTTTAAACAGCACTGACCCTGTCTCACAGAGTATTCCTGAAGAAGGGACTCTGTGGTCTCATCCAGAGCAATGTCCAGAGGAACATCACCGTCACAGTTTACAGCAGACAGGGATGCACCGCGCTGCAAAAGGAAGCTGACAGAACAAACATTAACAGAATGAGAATCCATTTAAGAGCTGAAATGTTTGCAAAGTCTACACAGGGACAACGGACTCTTAACAGAGAACACATGATCTTATCACCTACTGGTGTGCCAAAAACATCCAAACCCCAAAGCAAGACCAAGTTTCAGTCTCAAAACAGAAGCAGGTGCATCATAAAGGGCAAGCTGGTGGTTTTTTTTTAACCATCACAATGTGGTGCACAGTGGTTTGTCACCCGAGGTCAGACTCGTAAACCTGAGTACTACTTTGAAGTTCTCTGGCATTTGAGGAAGAACACATCACAAATAAACTATGTCATGCTGGCAACATGTATTTCAACACTGACAACACTCAGCATGTTGAAAAGTTTTTTCACCTAAGACAACTCAGTCATCCCTCTCCACCTGTTTTACTCGCCCGATTTGGCTCTCTGACTTCTTTCTGTTCCTGAAAATTAAAGTTTCACAAAGGTGCATGTACCGGTAATCACTACAGTGTGTCTAACTTAGGTGCTGATGCAACTTGGAAAACTTACTCAAGAAAGTTACTGCCTGCACCTGCTACATGCACATTACTCTAGAGTGCGCTGTTCATGGGCACATGATGTATCAAAACATGATCATGCCCAGGAGGAAAGGTTGCTGGATTTCCCCCGCAGTGAAGAGAGCTGGACTGATTCTTTACAACATTTAGTCACAGAGTAGTAGTAGAGGTCATGAATGGTCATGAATATAAATTAAGTTAATCTATGTTCTTACCACAACAGTGTCAATCTCTGAGACCCAACTACTAAAAAATGAGTTATTAACAAGCATGTAAGGAGCTTAGTAGGGATAACTGTGATGAAGAGAGCCAGCAATTGCAAAAACCCAGTCAAGCTAGCCACCAAGTATTTGGGATGTTTTGGCATAAAGGGGGATTAAAAAGGACAAAGAGAAGCACACATTTCTGACACAAAGTGAAGCAAAGGTGCTTTATATATTGTTTTCTTATTTATTTGTCCCCCACACACACTTGCATTTGTTAAATCACTTGAGACGTGTGCGGTTGTGTGCCAGGCAAGCCCACTCATGCTTTAGCTGACTTGTTGTTCTGCCAAACACGACAACAGTGTTAGTATTGTTAAATGCAGAAATACTCTGGCACCAACGCTGCATTCTGGCATGTGGAACTGAGTACTGTGTTACTCAGCTGTGATGCTGCTGTTTTCAGCTAACTGTAAAAACAGAAACTACACACTCTGCAATGTCAGGGTAGCCGCAGGAGGCAGCAACATGCAGCGGCGTCCATCCCTCATTGTCAACCTGGTTCACGTTGGCGCTACGATCCACAAGGAAGGACACCATGTCCATGCTGCCGTCTATGCAGGCCTGGAAAGAAGACAAAAAAGAAATGAAATGGCGCAACTGTGGATGTTTGGTATTGGTCTCAGCATCAATCATTTATTTCAATTTAACCTGATGGAGAGCAGTAATTCCATCCGCATTGGAGCAGTTGATGATTTCTGCCACATCCTCTCCGTTGCTCCTTTTGGTCTCTTTGCCCTCCAGCAGCATCAGTTGGGCCTCCTGTGTGTCCCCACTGGCGCAGGCAGCCAGGAACTCCGCAGCCCTGTCGAACCTCACCCTTTTACTACAGACAGAGGATACAAGCAGCTGGTGAATTCACTGTAATAACTGGCTTGCAAATTTAAAAAGAGCAAACATGTTTTGTGTACAAAACAAGTAAGAGACAGGATGAGAGCAACACTATGAGGTTGGGCCCTACCGATATGGGATTTTTGGGGCAGTTGGCAAAACCAATAATAGGGAATAAGAAAACTGCGATATCTAATATGTAATGGCCACACATAATATCAGCTGAATGGGGTTATCAAGTACTTGTGACAAAGACATATGAAGGAGGCAGGATATCTTAAATCTTAACAAACTTTATGGCAAAATAAAGTGCACTGAATAGTGAACATTTCACTTATGTAGGGATGCACAATATTTATCAGACCGATAAATTATCAGCCAATTTAGGAAAAACTATCTTATTTTTCATCGCTCTGACAATGAAATTTAACCTGATAAAAGATCCAATAAAGCACTGACATTGCTATGCCAGCGGTGCCTCATGTCTGGAGTCTAGAGCTAGCTGGACCTAAAGTAATAATCGTGAGGGTTCTTTAAACTTTCCAAAATGCATGGATTAAACTCTAACAGTAAAATGAGTCAGTGCCCTCCGCACTGTTGGACAGCTGGGGGACCAATAGCTTCGTTGGCTTTTCTGATTTCTCCATTATTCAAAAAAATATATAAACATCTTTTTTTGTCAATTAAGAATGTGTGGAGCTGATCGGTTTACTTACTTATTACTATTTTCATACATGGCAGAAGACTGAAACGTATAGGCTAATAAAAAAAGACTGGCGAGTCGTATATTTATTGATGAACAATGTCAGGTGACAACCTAGTTACATTTTCAAATAAGTATTCCTTTACTAGTTACTTTTGAATTCATTTCCGTCAAAACAAAATCCTGCATGCATTTGCACTGTCTGTCTGCGTTCCTGATTCTCCGGCAGTCACAGGCACGCTGTTTGGGGGGCACTCGTTTTTTTTGTAACGTGCTGCACGGCAACGGGCAATTAACCCCTCTTTTAGCGTATCTGAGGCAATGACATCACAGTCTAATGAATACTGTCTGAAGTGACTGACTGTAAAGTTTTTGAAATGACCGTCTTCTTCCATCACAAGGCTGTGCACCCATTCAGCTCGTTGACTTTGAATGGAGGGTGGCGGGATTTTTTTGGGGTTTATTTGTCCCTCAGCAGCTCCACAGTGCACAGCGCTTTCCAACAATGCACTTCCTGACTAGCAACAACGGCGGTATTTGCAAAACGGCTTATCCAGTCTCATCATGCATCTATTTATATAGCGGTGACACAATATAGTTTTAGTATTTCTGACCTTTTCGTCCCTATTGAACAACAGTACGAGCAGGCCACTATACATTTTCATTGCCAATATAGTAATTCACCTCAAAATCTCTCTGCAGAACAGACAACCCCTTCTGCCCAAGTCCAACCTGTCATCGACGTTCTTTAATTTTTCTCCAGAGCATAAACAACTTGGACAGTATCTTTTCTCATGTGACGAGAAACATCGACTGGAGATCAGACAGACTAGTCATGGATTTCTCCTTGTGAAAGACCTTGTAATGCGTGACCTTCTGTCATTCATCATTCACGTAGTGTGCAAAACGAGACGACAAGATTTGCAATACAGGACAGAAAACAGTCAAGTGTAAGCGTGAAGCGATCAGTATGATGACTTCGAAAGTTGTGCACAGTGACCAAGTTTAAGGCAGCAGAGTGATCTAGCAATTGTAAATTAAACCATAACTGCAATGTTCATGTTAATTGTGTAACAGTGTGACTCGTTAATGTGTTTTAAAGGACTGGAGAAATAAGCTACAGAAGACGCTTTCGGTCTTCATGTAGAATTTGTTGACAATAAGAAAAATACAGAAAAACACACAATTTGGAAAATGCTGACTTCTAAATGCATAGTTATTCTTTGTAGTCGTCGTTGGTGATGGTCTATTTGTGACCACTCTTTGCCAATTCATACTAATTTCGCCTTTTTTTGTCACAAATATTTAAATTTTGCAACACCTGTGACAGTTGGAGCTGCAACACCTGTACTGAAGGACAGTTGAAGAAGATTCAGCACCAATCAGGAGCAGGTATGTGTCAGCTTCAAAAGAGATGGCCACTGGTTGAAAACACACACTGCAAAATGATGCATGATGCCAGTCCCAAAAACCATGACATGCGAATAAGGAGAAGAGAATAACAGAGAGCAGCAGTGGTCACAGTGATGGACAAGCCCCTCACCAGGACTGACAGTTACCTTGCTAGCTAGCCAATTAACTTACGTTAGCTAGCAAGCTAAGAAATGGTTGACTGACAGTAGCAACAAAAAAACGAACTTCACGACTCTCCTTTAACAGTAAACGTCTTTTCTTTTTCTTTCTGTCTTTCTTTTGGCAGATAATGACTTGCCAAATGTTTCAGTAATTTTGTCCACCCCCTCCTCTGGCCCACGCGCAGCATTCCTTATTTATCGTTAGCATTTCTAGATGTTTAAGATAAGCTAGCTGGCTGTGCGTTGGTTCTCGCTGCAACGTTAAGTTTGAGCTGTATGACAGGAGACATTTCCCTACCGTCGTTTGAGGAGGGGGCTGGTTTCACCTCCGCATACAGACAGCGGGTTGCTAAGTTCGGCCTCCGGCTCCCCTGATCCGTTCTCAGCATCGCTCCGCCACCTCCGCCGGGCCACGGCCGACGCTTTGTCGGTGCAGGAGCCGTCCCAGCGTTCCAGCTGCTCCCGCCGCTTGGTCCTCGCCGAGTCGCCCATTATTTCTCCGAGCAGGGCCGTGTTTTTAAAAATAAAACATTCACTGGCACAGAGACACACCCTCCATGTGTGTACTGTCACTTCCTGGTTCTCGCTCGCACTGGATGTGGAGGAAGCCTCGGCTCGTGCTCGAGAGCGTCGGGAGCGCGCAAAGCTGCTCAGGCTTGTCTGATGACGTCACCGCCACTGCTCCGTAGTGGATCCCGGAGGGGAAATGCTGAAATAGCTGAACACGTATAGTAACGTCCTGTTATTGTGCCTCTTCGAAGACTGTAATCTGCTTTGTGTTTACATAATATCCACAATGAAGGCAAGTAGATCTTTAAATACTAATTTGCAAACCGAATCTAATAATGCCACTTTTAGTAAATTAATTTAAACATATTCTTTATTAGTGTTTGAATAAATTGGCCTAATTTATTCGTGCATGGTAGATCAGTTATAGATCACTAATGAGAACAGAACTTTTTGTTCTCATGCAGTTAAGAATCTCTATAGTCATTACTTAGTCATTAACACAGGTCAAAAGTTCATGCATCCAGTATGCTGATGAGAGGTTTCACAACATCTTTTAAATTAGCAGTTAAGAAATAATTTGCATGTTGCAAGTCATTACTATAAAGGATCTTATGATGCATGGAGCCTGCAGCTGTATATGTTTTTGCAATCTAGATGTCCTGCACTTTTTTCTGAAAAAGGTCAGATGTCAAACTATTCAATGGCGGACCTTGCTGTTGAGCTACATAGTTGCAAAGCCATGTCTTGCAGGGGAAGGATGAATATCAACATCATATAGAGATTTTCCACACTCAACTCAACTCAAACTGTCTTTGTACATACTGATAGCCTCTGACATATTTGTAAAGTACTAATGATTTGTTTGCAAAGTTGCTTAAAATGCAGTCATAAAATTGTAATTCACAACCTTTAAACCCTTTGTAATGGTGCACCATTAGTATGTAAACTATTAAAGGGTTTGACTGCTTCATGTGAAGCTTTAATTAGGATACTGAGAGCAAGCACGTCTGCAGCAGGGACAAGGAGAGGTAACAATAAGCCACAGATGCTGTAATTATTTTCCATACAAATGAAACACCATTGCAGTAATTGCAGTGCAAGTTCTCTGACTTCTCTCTCTGGCACTGTTCATCGTTATGGATTCATTAACTTAGACTACTTGCCAGGAGCGAAGATAACCAGTGTCTTAAAGTAAACACAAATGTTTTTTTAATTAGCCTCCTGTGACTGTAAAGCCACTGCTGATGTTCCCTTTTGTCTGCTGCAGGTTGAGATCTTTTCTCATTTCTTGTCACGATGTTTGGTGTTGTAATAGCTTCCCTATGCTTTAAATAGAGCACTGCAGGGTTACCACACATTTGGGGTCACATAGTGAGAAAAAAGAGATGCATGCTAAAGAATGTCCTGTTCAGTGGTACATGGCCAGGATATAGGTTTTTATGCAAAGTTCCACAGGTGAAAACAATATTTAGAGTATATACAATTTATCGCAATTTAGTGATTTCAACAGTTGCAATCTGAAGTAATCTATGCACAATCCATGGGTTATGTACATTGCTCAGTTACAGTGACTTAAAATCCTGAATTTTTATAGTTCATCTTTCCACACACAAACTTTGCCCTGTGAATCAGACTCGGTACAACAATCGATGTGAAGCCTTGAGTGCTTAGATAGCTTGTAAACATTCCAACATGGACACAGGGTCAAATTCCAGGTCACATTTACTCCTGTGGGCTCAGTGTGCTCAGCAGTACCACTTCACAGTCTGTGAACAACAGGGACAGGAGTGACGTGAACAGAAGTAAGTCCAGGTCTCATTTACATTTATTTGCAGTTTCAGTTTTGAAAGATCATGAAATCGTCAATGTGTGACAGACTCTGCTGTGGTTGTAAAAAATAGGCCACCCTTGTCTGTTGTGTAGCTTGTAGCTTATGTTGTTGAGATCTGGTGACTGCAGAGGCCAAAACAAATTATTGATTGATTTACATAATTGTAATATTCATCAATCCACTTAATGCTCCCTCATGCCCTGTATGAAATCTATAGTCACTCAGTTCTTTTCCTACTCATTTATTGAGGTTTGGTTTTGAATTCATCATTATATTTTGACGTAACAATAGGAATTTGAAGAGTGAGGTGCTGAGATACCTGTAGAAAGCAGTCTGCATGTATAGATAGATCTTTAAATGTCTTCTTTTTTCAACTCTGCCTAAAAGGTTCTATGATAAATTAGTATGATGTGAGGTTTTTTAGCTTTCACTCTCGTAAGTAGCTTTTTTGTAGCTTTTTTTAACAAGTGCGATTTCGCAATAGCTGTGATCAGCTGGTGCTGCTTGTTTGAATGTTGATGAATGAATCCTTTCTTTACAGTATATTTGAAAAAAAAGAAAGTGAGAAATGAAAATTACTGTCCGCTATGATGCCTCCCGCAAGAGTCTATGACAACCAGTTTATGGTTTGCGGAAGGGGCGGGGCTAAAGTGTAAGGGCAGGGAAAGCCATGTCCAATGAAAGTGTGTGAATGTGTGTGTGTGTGTGTATGTGTTTCGACATAGTTTAGCCATGTTACACGAATCCATTCAGAGGTTATGCTCCTTTTTACCACGCCCTCTTTTCGCCAGTTGGCCCGAACAGTCAATCAGCTTTCCTGTGGCTCATGACCAACCGTTTCACTAAATCTTATGCAAGTCTGTGAATCCATTTGTAATGGTATGCGCGTCTTTGCAATAGGCCACTCCCATTGCCATGCCCCCTTTTAGACACACGCACACGCATACTTGATCTCCATGTGAAATTTCAGCCTCCTGGGCGAAAAACTGTAGCCGCCAAAGAGTGGAGATCTTCTGTGGTCTGACTAACAGAGCCACATATAGAGTTGTTGGTCGCAGCTAAAAGACTGCCTTTTACAAAACCCAATATTTTCCTCTGAATCATACAGTTATTGTAAGACAAGAAAGCAACTTGAATGTTTCTTGACTTAGTTACCTTATTTTTGGTTTTCAGTTTTATGTCAACTGGAACAAGAAATTACATGTTTCCTACGTTAACGTGCGTTTCAGGATGTCGCTGGCCTCACCCACAGCAGCACACTCAATCCCACCTCACTCTCTTATGCGGCTGGCACGTGAGTGGCTTGAAGAAGACACACCAAACTTTGACCCTGCAGGAGTATGTGTGGGGTCACTGGAGGTCGAGGCCAGGTTGCTGTGTAAAACACCACACAGCATCCTGGCAGGGAGCCCTTTCTTCACAGCAGTGTTCACTGAGGTCGGCTGCACCGTGGACTGGATTTACAAGGAGGGAACTGAGATCGGTAGAGATTGCACACTTGACTCCTCAGCAGCAAGATATTTGATTTATTCTGAAAGGAAGGGATCTAGTTTGGTTTCAGTTATATACAACAAAATATGCTAATATCTATAACCTTATATAATAGAATACCTATAATAATATCTGTCTGTAATAGTTTGAGTTTTTTGATTATTTATACTTCTTGTCTAGTTTTAGTACACAAAAGCTATAATGAAATCATTGGTTGTCAATACTAAACTATGGCTGACTGGTTTTTGAGTTTAGCAAATCACTCTTTCTTGCATCACCTTGACCACCCTCCTTTAAAGGGAAAATCCACCACTTTTCATGTGATATAGCAAACTGAAGCAATACATTTCTCTGTTTGTGCTATATTGACAAAGAAAGCTGAGTTTTCTGAGTTGTCCTGCTCACACAGCCCTTCTTGCAGTGCCCACACATACCATGATACATTGCTTCAGAAAAAAAAAACCAAAAAAAACAAAAAAAACCCCAATTCTAATCAGGTCTCTGAGGTTGCCATTTGTAGCATCAGAACATTTCTTTGATCTAATATTGTGTAGTTATCAATAACAAGGGTTTTTTTTCTGCCAGAGCCAGAAAATCCTCTAAAAACAAACATGGCTGACTTGCCTGTAAGTGCAAGGGGAAAAGAGAGAGTTTGTAGTTCACAGTTTGTGGTTCTTTCTGGAACCAGTGATGTCACTGGAGGTTTTGTGACCCAAAAATACAGAAAACACTGAAAAAGATAATGTTGTATTTTAAAAAATTGTTGGGTTTCGCTGTATATCCCTAACTTGGATAAATGGACATAAGGTTGAAAATCATCAGAGTTGGCGGTTAACCTTACAAAAGCAGTATCAACCAAACAAAGAATGTGTGAAAACCTGATAGACAGGTGACAGTTAGCTTGGCTCAGTCCAAAGGTTACAAAAAAATCCACCTGGCCACTCCACCGCAATTCATGTTTTTAAATTTTTTAAAATGTTGAAACTTGTGTCTTTAATCTGTGCAGAAAATCCAAGCTTAAAAACAAGATGTACATTTGTGATGGTTTATGTACTAAACCAGTTTCTGTCTTAGCGCTTGACCAAAGTATTTTAAAAATCTAAATAGTTTTGAGAGGACATATTTCATTTGTTTTACAAAGTATCCCCTTCTCTTTTTTTTTTAGGTTTTTGCCCTGGTCTAGCCCTTTTTAAATATTAGTCTGGGCTTTGTAGGTTTGATTTTCATCTTTATTATACATGCGTGATCAAAAGAAACTCAGATCACATGAAAGACATGATGCGATATGCCTGCAGAGGGCAGTGCAAATGTTAAGTCTCCTTGGGAGCTCCCATTTATATAAACAAGACGTCAAAAACTTCGTCACAGAGTCTGACATCCTGAGTTCTGCAGATAAGATCATCTAAAATCTAAGCTTGTGGAATGATGTTTTTAATTAATTATTTTGGGTCCAGGAAGTGAGGCTCTAGTGTATCATCTTAAATGCATTAGATAAGTCAAAGAACGTATCACATGTAAAGCAATGCACTATTAACACCAATTATATTTCTATAAACAAACTGCATGGGACCATGAATGGGAAGACCTGCGTTTTTCAGGACTCCAACACAACATTCTCAAAACATTTTGGAAAATGTGATGCCATAACTGTACATATATATTTACATATTGGGTGACCCCAATCCAGCAAAAAACACTACAAAGCAATATAGAACATACTTTAATTCTATTGGGTGCTGTTATTTAAATTCAACAATATTAAATTCAAAAGTAAGTAAGTAATGCTTATTTATATAGCACCTTTTTGAGATCAGATGTCACAAAGTGCTTTACAATAACATATTGAGAAGGTAAAGATAGCAAAAAAGACATTAAACACAGACAGATCAGACAAAAGCATGCCTAAGTAGATTGGTATCAACTGCTTTTCAAAAATGTCCTCAGAGTTCACAGCTCTCAGTTCCACTGGGAGACAGTTCCAAAGATTAGGAGCTACAACCTCAAAGGCACAGTCTCCTTTAATCTTAAGTCTAGGAACAACCAGCAGACTCTGATCAGAGGACCTCAGAGTCCTGCGGGTTGTAAGGCTTCAAAAGTTCTTTAATGTAAGATGGTGCTTGACCATGCAATGCTTCATCAACAAAAACAAGAATTTTAAACTGGATTCTAAAATTGATTGGAAGCCAGCACAAAGACATGAGGATAGGTGTAACATGAGATCTTTTAAACGGTGCTGAGACTGAAAAGTGGTTGTTGGCATACTGTTAGTGGTTTAGCGGCATACGCCAGTGGCATACTGATCCCAACAGTAGTCAATAAAGTTGTCGATGTTATAACTGTGCTGGTTCAGCGGCATATGCTGGTCACCAGATTGCTATACCGGTCTCTACAGTTTCCTAACACCAAAACAATAATAAAATAAAAACAATATTCTTTCTTAAATTCAACAGTGAGATGCATAATGAATGCACCAATTAATGTATAGTTTTACGTTGTCTGTTCAGCCATGTGCACGTGCATATTTGGTCCCTCAGAGATGACTGCAGAATAATTTTATATCTTAAAATCCTTGTGTGACGTACTAAACTCGTAGAACAGCCTATTTCAGCTGACAAAGCTAAGTCTTAACCTAGCCACTATAGCAGTCAGATTAATCGATACCATGCAGAATCGAACTCTGACTGGCTACAGTGGCTAAGTGGTCAATGATGGATCTCACAGTAAAACTGTATCAGGTGCAACTAATACATACACCCCAATGTATATGCCAGTCATAGATAATGCTATACCAGTAAATAATTCATCATAATTGTATCGATTTACTGTATTCATTCATTGTTTTATTTTCTCTATTTACCTACCTGTTATTATTTTGCATTGTCGTTGCTGTGGTGTGATTGGCCTTTCATTAGATCGCCTCCACAGGTTCAGATGCTGTCACGCTGACTGCCGTGGTGAGAGGCCCCGCGAGATGCCTCCTCCTTGGTGAAAGGCCAGCTCTCAACTGTCTGGCCAGGGCTTCGGGGATTGCCACCCGCTGTTCCCAGCTGCAGGCGATGGCAACAGCAGGGGGCTGGCATGGAGAAGTGGCTGGAACACGCAAGACCACCCCAGGCTTCCGTTTGGTGGAGAAGTACGCCATGCTGGTTGGTGGCGCATCCATGCACAGACAGGACCTGAGTGGAATGGTGATGCTGAAGGACAATCATGTTTGGGCATCGGGCAGTATCACACAGGTATGCAACATTCAATTTCAACCTTGACTGACTGAGTGGTTCACTAAACATAACTGAATGGATGTATGTGGGTTAGTACTGCGGGTTATAAATTGCAATTCCATTTTTACTTGGTTTCTTTGAAGACTGCATGTACAGACTGGATGCAGGAGATTCAGGATAGACTTGGAGAAAGTCTGACAGCTGAGACTGACATGTCATAGGTTACAGCTGGGGTTGGTAAAGAGAGAGCAGTTTTGACAGAGATTTTGAACACAAGTATAACAACACCTCCTGTCCTGTTCTCTCCTGAGTCAATCCCTCCTGTGACATATCCCTCTAAATAAAACTTGTGAATGTTCATGTGAGTTCATCATACCAGCAGTAAATAAGGAGATTGGCATTCCTTTGGTAGTTCATACAGTCAGACACAATGACACAATAAAAGCGGAGAGGCCATAGAGTGGACCTGATTGGACAAAGGGGTGAGTGGTAGAATTTTCAGACCACCTGAATACAGAGGAGGTTCACAGAGAACCTGACTTCAAGTTATTCTGCTGGTCACATACACAGCGTACAGTGAAATTTGGTCTCTGCATTTTACCCATTCATGAGGAGCAGTGGGCAGCCACAGTGCAGTGCCCAGGGACCAACGCCAGATTCTAAACCAGTACCTCGGTCAAGGGTAATGACTGGAGATCAACCTATAGGCATGGTCTTGATGGTGGGGAGAACCGGAGCACCCGAGGGAACCCACACAAACATGAGGAGAACATGCAAACTCCATGTAGAAAGACCCTGCCCCAGTTGGGAATTTAAAAACCTGGGACATTCTTGCTATGAGGCGATGGTGCTAACCACTAAGCCACTTCTATCACTAAAAGCTAAAAGGATAGTGTGATATTTTTACAAAATAAAACACAGAACAAGTTACCAACCCCAGCTTGAAGGTGTGCTCAAAAGACACTAAACCCTTTTTGCTCTTGACCAGGCTGTGAAAGCTGCCCGGTCAGTGTGTGGCTTCAGCAGTAAGATTGAGGTGGAGTGCCGCTCTGCAGAAGAGGGCAGAGAGGCAGCTGGAGCAGGAGCAGACATTGTAATGCTGGACAACTTTCAGCCTCAGGTAAAGAATATTAAAGAACACAAGCTGTAATTTCCCTTTTTCATAGCCTGGTTTCTACACACTCTGCCATTTAACACAGAAAATAATACTTCCGTCCTCCACTGTGTATCCCACTTAAAGGAGCTCCATGTTGCAGCACGAGCCCTGAAGGAGGAGTTTCCAACTCTTCTGATAGAAGCGAGCGGAGGAGTGACTCCAGACAACCTTGATATGTATTTCTCCCCACATGTGGACATCATCTCGCTAGGCTGCATAACACAAGGCTGCCCAGTTGTGGACTTTTCTCTCAAGGTTCAAAAGCCCAATGCTCGCTCAGACCTCCAAGAAAGAGCACAGACAGTGATTAATGAATAGAGAGGATAATTTTTAAGTGTCTTCATTTACTTCCCAGATTAAATGCAATTGCATTGGTCTGTTGGTGCTAAAGATTGAGAATTGTTTTTTACATCCTGTTCATCCTGTTGATCTTCCCGTCAAAGGAGAAATTAATCAAAGCAGAAGAGAAACAAGACTATACTTGCTTTTCTGTTGAATCACACAGACTCAGTGACGATGGCATGTGGTTTATTTTGAAAACAAAATATGCAAAGTTGCATTGCGATAGAGGAACAGCAGTCTCAAAGAGATACTAATAAAAAAGGATGGATATACATACTTAAAAGTCCGGTGTGTAGGGTTTAGAAGGTTCTTTTTCTAGAATATGGCAGAAGTTAAATTAAAATATTTATTGGTATGTTTTCATAACCCTTGTTACAATGAAGTAATAGAGTACAGCTTAGTAAAAGTTAATTGTGTGAATAATATCAGTTTGGTCAGTATCAGAAGACGCTATGTTCTTAAGAGCCAGTGATGTGAACATCAGTAATGAGATCGACAAGAAGGAACTGGATTTTGTGTGGCCACTTGTATTACTGCAAAATAATGAAAGATAGAAAAATGCAAAACAGCTTGTATAAAAAAAAACACTTTATGAAAAATAATAAATTAAAATAATAAAGTGCACACATCAACAAAAATCTCTTTTCCCAAGGTTCAATCCTTGCACACTGGGGCCCGTTTAAATCTGTCAGTGTCGTGTTTAGTTTTGTCCTACCACACAATCTGTGGGGGAAAGTGATCCTTCACACGTCACAGTGTTTGTTCACGGTGTTCAGTCCGGCTCACCACCCAGTTCACACTGGGAACCTCTGAATCTCTGAGTCAGGGTTCTTGAAAATCTCACATGAGTCTGAATCATAAAAGTCTGGAGTGTTCACCGAAGTGGACTTAAGGCATCGGATCCTCTTCTGGACATCGAGTGCTCTCCTGAACAGTCGGACAGCTCCGATCTGAAGATTTCAACCATAGCACCAAAACCTGAGCGCTGAGTGGGTCTTGCACATTTAACCATGTATCTCATGACAATTCACCCAGCTCGGTCAGCAGATGTATCAAAGTTACTCATGCTGTTCAAGCGGATGATAATAGATTTGATCTCTGATAAACAGCATGAGCGAAAACCAGAAACTGGAAGCAGAAGCTGTTACCACTAATCACAACCCTGAATCAGAACTAATGGGTTTGCTGACTCAGGGGGTTCACTGGCTATCTCCTAATGCCTTTATTTCTTAGACAGGACAGCTGAAGAGTGGAGAGGAAAGAGGGGAGAGAGAGGTGGGGGTGGGGGGGTGGGGGGGTGACATGCAGCAAAAGGCCACAGGTGGAATTGACCTGTGGCCGCTGCAGCAAGGACAAAGCATCTGTATATGGGGCACCTGCTCTACCAACTGAGCCACCGGGCACCACAGCTCAGCTTTGAATAGATGTATATTTATATAGTGTCTTTTCAATAAATTATTTCTTTTTTTCAAAATAAATTGAATGTTTTTTTTTTTGCGTAATGTGTCCTACTTTATATGCACGGTAGAGTTTCCCCCTGCCAACCCCGCCCGCGAGTTGCCACCTCAGCCCGTAGACTTCATATTGTGGTGACGTCAATAATTTTATAATCGCTTTTGTCATCTTGTGGAAAGTTTTACAAATACAAAACTTTTATAGATTAAAAATTCAGAATAGAAACTGTCATAATTAAGCTTATTTGCAGCTCAAGATGACTTGTCAACAGTTTTACAGATGTCTCTTTTATAAGGCTTTCTGGGCTGCAGGGGAATTTTTCACAGCTATACCGCCAGTGGCCACTACGCCAGTTTGCAAGCAAGGCAGAGTGGCTTTGCTGTGTCCCGTTCTATGAATACATTCATGAATGTTGTCTATCTTGTTTAACTGCCATGTTTCTACAGTAGCCCTAAATGGACAAACCAACATGGCTCTGAAAAATGCCTTTCTTATTTTACCTGAGTACTGCAGCCACCAAAGGTTCTCCTACATGTTTGGAAGGGGAGGGTGAGGGGAGGGATATTCAAACAGGTGCAATATGCAACTTCACCACGAGATGTCACTACATCCTACACACTGGACCTTTAAAGGAAAATAAAGTTAAAGGTTGATTATGTAGAATGGGGCAGAATACCGCCATCTGGTGTGTCTAGGTCATAGTCGCAATAACAAAAAATCATTTCAGCAGTCGAGTTGCCAGTTTCGTTGCAAAGCGTGTCAAGCCATCAGCCTGCACCATGTCAAGCGATGAATCA
>JAQLOL010000019.1:29280882-29323060 GCA_029783665.1 Naso thynnoides | reverse complement strand
TACTAAAGTTTACCTTGACCTTGACATTAGCACATCAAACATTATGTGGGTGTTTTTCACACTTATAATAGTAAATAGTTGTAAACGTTGCTCCAGTTCATTCTCAGACGCTCTGGGCATGTGCATTGCATCAGCAGTGTCATTTCAGATTATGGCAGATCATGTCAGGCAGCACCAGGAGAACGAGAGATTTTCAGTCAGTATTTGGAGTCCACACAAACTGAACAAAAGCCTTGCACTGAATGTTTGTGTAGTTCAGTGCATCAAGCTTTTCCAGTGTTTTACTTCCTCTACCACTGCATAAAAACAGGTGGTTTCTTTTCCTCTATTTTTGCCAAAAAAAAGTAAGTCTGTTTATTTCTATTCACTGAATCGTATCATAACCTGTCACTTTAAATGAGCCCATATTTTGTAACATGTTCTATGCCCTGTATCATTAACAGTTACGTGTTGGTGAGTAGCCCACTGCCTCATGTTTGTTTGCTTTGTTTTGTTCATTGATTTTGTTACTTTTTTGTCACAATTAAATTTTAGATTTTGATGAATTTGCCACATGGAAGAATTTTTATAGCCTTGGGTAAAGCCCACTTGCAATACTCCTAGGATCCACCAGGGAGCTCCACTCTGTGGCTCACAGAAGTGTTCCTGGGAAACACTGCCTTACATCAACAGCTTCCACATTTTGCACACTGCATCAAGCAGTTTATATGAAGAAAAGTTCAGGTTGGTTGCATTACACAAAAATAAATAATTGGCAAATTATTATGACTGATAAAGTTACTCAAAAGAATTTATGTTTATGTCACACAATTGTTGCAGACACATCAGTACACTACTTTTTTGTAGACCCCCACATAAGTACTTAAACCAAATTTTATAGCACACAATGTGACTGAGGAGGGAGTCAGATCTGTAAATTCAGAGTTTGTCTTGGACATCATAGCAAGTTTTGGTTGACTGGAGTGATGACCCCTTGGATGTCTTTGTTGTGGTCACAGGCTGGTCCATAAAACTGAACAAAACATGTGATTACAGAGGTGAGATGTGACATGTAGGATTTCATGGTTGTGATCTTGTGCCTCCAGTTGTATCAGTTACATAACAGTAGGGCTACATGATTTTGAAAGATTGAATGATTTCTTTTCACATCATAATTTTTTTTTTTTTTTGGAAAATCATATTCAAATGATACCTGTGTGATTTGGAGGGTTGCACCAAACAAATGTCTAGGTCAGGACAGCTGTGTGCAGCACAGCAACATCTGAATTAAAATGGTATTTTGCTTTTCACATAATTGCTACAAAATTTGTATTAACTGTGCAGCCCCTACGTAAGGTCAACATTTAAACATAAAACCTTGAATACGTTACCTCAAGTGTCACTAAGATTTGTGTTAAATTTATACTGAGAATGTTTTTCATCATGAGAAGAACTAAAGACTCACAGAGACTACTGAAAGGAACACAGTAATAAACCTCCAGAAGGCAAAATGTGAGGTCTGAACACTTTGATTTTGCGTCAGCAGTCTCCTCCTGTGTGATCAAACATTCAGTCCAAACAAAGTCATCATTATCTCCAAATTGTCAAGTTTATTTAGCTACCCTGCATAAATACACATTTACACATCAGTTATTCTCATAAAAACAATAATTCTGGACACTCACAGTAGGACTGAACGATATGGAACAAAAAATATATCTCAAAATTTTTTTGCTGAATGGCAATACATGATATATCTGGATATTTTTTACCATAAAGAAATAACAAAAAAGAAAGTCAGTTCTCAGCCAAAGCCACAAGTGCCAAATTGTCACACAGACACTTATTTACAGACGGCTGCAAAAGATCAACATGTACATGAAAAAAATACACCAAAATAAATACTGGTATAAATTTAATAAAAAAGAGAATAAAGAGAATTCCATTCTTGTGTAACAAAATACAAATATATCGATATATTTTAGAATATATATTAACATATTGGCCAGCCCCAACTCGAGTTATGATGTAATCTTTGTGTGGCAGAATTCTCCGGTCTCACACCATCGAGCTTCCATTTGGATGAAATTGCAAACCATTATGCAACGCGTCCAGTCTTTAACAAGCCTGACGCGGGATGGATGTAAGGTGGAGAAGGGGAGTAAGCACATGGGCCTGCTTTTAAAACCTGTGAGCCCAAGTGAGCTTCATCAGCTGACTCCCGTGTCGTAGCTGGCTAAGTTTTAAACAAATTTAATTTTAAGAAAATAATTTTAATGTCATTTAAGGAAACAAAAATAAGCAGAATTCACCATCAACTTCAAGTTCAACCCTAAAATTTTTTAGACATCAGTGTTTTGAGATATTATTTGTCTACCAAAGAACAAAGACTGACAAATTGAAAGTGCAAACAAAATTAACTAATAAAACATACAAGACACATAAAAGAAGCCTGCCAGTTTTAATCACAAAAATGGATTTAAATATGTACATCCTCATTATAGTTACTTTGACAAAAATAATCCACATTAGTGTCTCCACACATGCACATAATTCCAAAATTAATGTCCTGACTGTAAAATATGTGTCTGAAGTCTTACAACTAGTTGCTACGTTACCATTTGCTCACTTTTCTTATGTTGTACCCAAAGGGACTGAAAGGCACATTCATCACCTGAGGATCAGTTATTTCCGGACTTCTGAGGGTCACACACCTGCTGCCTTCAAAAGGATGTGAGGAGTCTGAGGAGGGGGCTGGGGCTTTCTTGAGAGTGCAACTGTTCCCTTAGTCGACTGTTTGTGGTAATCTTGAGTCTAAAGAGCATATCCCACATGATAACAGGAGAACAAGAGAAAGAGGCACCAAGTTATCAGCTGCCACACACTATTCAGGAAGAGGTAAGCTAAAACAAAGCTTGACAGTTAACTAAAGCTCGACAGTCTCATTTGGTAAATGGGAATTCCAAAAACCAACCAAAAGCATCCGCTTTGTGTGTTTAAATCACACGATTGCTCAGATTCTTCTTTTTGTTAACACATTTTATAAAAAGCCAAAATTAACAATTTATCCTACTAACAAGTATTGTGTGTATCTACAGACAGTCATATCCTTTCTTTAGTGCCATAGTTAAGTACTGTAAAAGGCACACAATGGTGGAATTTGTCTTGGTAGACAGCTACATGAGAACAACAGACAACATGAAAACAGTCAATCCAGCGACCAACAATACAACATGCATGAAACAGAGTCGGTAAGCGCCATAAACTTAAGACTATGGCAGCAATGAATAAAGTAGAATGAATTAATTGTTATGTGGCTGACTGTGTGGAAGGGGTGGCAGTCGATGAGTGCTAATGATTCTTATTGCAGCCTGATTCTTGATTCTAAGAGTTTCCTTATTTTTAAAGAACTATTGAGAACACGCAGGGAGTTAAAACGTTGCTATGGGTGACATGTTTCATCACAAGAAAGAACCTTGCCTCTGTAGCTCATTTTGTCAATTTCACATGCCACAAAATATCATGCTGCAGAAAATCCACACTCGAGCAGCAAATTTGTGTCAATCCGCAGTTGAAAATAGTCCCTAATAATGCACATTTAAATAATTTTTTCTGTATTAGTAACATGCGGAAAACTACAGTGCTCAACTCTTTAAGGAAATAGCTGCACCTGCACCCAGAGTCTTATGCCATGCTTGCAGCTCTGTAAGGCAATCATTACTGATGCTTTGCAGGTATAATGTTGACCATGTTAACACAGTACAGCTTAAAATAAACATTTAGACACAAATCAAAGTATTGGACATAAATGTAGTGCATCACTATGTCAAACGTTTTAAAAGTCACACAATAACTCATCCGCAGGGACACCTGACTGTTTGTACCAAACGTCATGGAAATCCATCCAACAGCTGTCGAGACTCTTGCTAAAAACCACCAACGTCAAGCTCATGATGGTGCTAGAGACGATGTAAGGTGATCGCCGAAGTCAGGAGATTTCGTCATTTTGCGAAGAATGGATCTCCGAAAATTCTGACTTGTTTGTGGCCAAAGATTAATGTCCTGTTACTGCTTGATTTCAGACAAGACCGTCGACTTGTTACAGACCATTTTTGATGAACTTGTAGGAGCTAGCAGATTCAAAGACCTTCACCCAGGAACGTTCCGTTTCTCTCCATCCTGTTGGTACGGGCTCAGGCACAGAAAGAGAGTCTTCAGAACTGAGCCGCCCGTTGCTCCCGCTGATCCTACAGAGTGAAAAAGACATGAACAATTCAGCTGAACAAAGCAGCATTTTTGTATTAGCATCTGTAAGCAGTGTGAGGCACGTCCTTACCTTTGTGGGATGAGGTGTCAGGTAGCTGCTGATTGACAGAAACACTTGTACTGTCTTTGTCTGTTTCAGGATTAGGAGAGATACTGGGGACTCTTGGCACAGGAGAGATTTCTTTGACATCAGTTGTGAGCTGGCGGGGGAGCGGTGTCTCTAAATGAGAAGCTCCTTGTTTGGAGACTGATAAATAAGATGTATTCCTATCTAATGGGACTGACTTTTGGGAAGTCTTTGAATAATCCGGTGGGGGCAGCTCACATGGGAGAGGAGCAGCATTGAGAGGGGCAGCAAAAAGGCTGAGGAATGACCTGGAAGAGGCCTCGTCAGGCTCAGGTTTAGTTTTGAGATTATTTCTTCTGCAATCTGCAGCTTCTGGAGCAGGACAGGAAGATTGACGCAAGCCTTGAACGCAAGAGGAACTTACACAACCATCTACAGGCTGCAGAGTGTCAGTAATGAGGCTTTCAAAAAGGCTATGAAAGGGTCTTTTCAAAACCTTTTTACCTCCAACTGCTAAATCACCACAATGTGCCTTTCTACTGCCACTCTCTTCAGTTAAATATTGTTGTTTTGCTTCAAGTCTGAGGCCAGATTGTGTTATTTTTGAGTGCAGGTGACTTTCTGGGCGATGTTTCGCTGCAAAATGAGGTTTGATGGAGTTTGCAGCATCACCTGACTCAGCACAGCTGGTGAGGCGTTCAGCAGTGCAACCTTTAAACTCTGTGAATCCTGAAGAGGGACAAAGGGGCTTAAAAGATGCTTGTGAGTCAGACTTCAGATCAGAGAGGCCTGGACTGCACTGTTCAGGATGTTCAGAAGATGTCTGACCAGGGGATAAGATGCTTTTGTGGCTTGTAGGTCCAAAGGGAAGAACTCCATCACCCTTTACAGAGCACATGATATCATTAGGAGTATTTAAACCTTGTTTCTTGTGATCCCCAAAGGACAGAGTATCATTCGGCCTGGTCTTTGAAATCACAGCAGTGTGCGCTGGATGGGATGACAGGCTCTTGCCCACTCTCTCCTGGGATTTGTTCACTTCATTTGGGGTATTTACTAAATAAGAGACCTTCTCTTTTGGGGTTTCTGGACTTAGAAAAGGATAAGAGATCTCTTTACGGTAAGTTTTGGGGGTATAGGATACAGTTTGTGCAGTGGGAGGGATAGTTGTGTTGCCATAGGTAGAATTTTCCACTGATTTAAAGGAACTTAGAACCGCATCAATGGAGTAGGGAACCTGGCTTTGGTTTGCAGAGTCTGATGTGCAATTAGAAGAAGAAAGAGGGGCAACTTCTTGACCTCTTGGGGTTGTGAAGAAACCAGTGAAAGGTTTGTATCGTTGAGGTCCAAGCACTGCTTCAACTGAATAACAAACTGGCTCCTCGTGGCTAAGCTTTGCTGAAGGGGTGCTGGGAGACTGGGCATCATCTGGTGCATGTGGTGGGACAGCTTCTTCCACGCTATCAGCCCTTTCTTCAGTCGGACAAAGCATATCATCATTCTCAGTCTTTTCGCCTGCATTGTTGTAAAAACTGGGCCTGAAAAAAAGGGTCGCAGTGATGATTATTTGAAGACAAATTCAAATGCAAGAATTATACTGTCAGAATCACAACGACAGGTTACAGTTTGTGTGTGCACACCTGAATGGTTCTGTGAGTATATCAGAGGATGTTTTTGCCTCTATAGTTTCGGACTCGTCTGTGGTCACTGGCTGTCCTGATGACTTCTGCTCAGCTTTTTTTGCAAGTTCATGTAGGTCATTTTCCTGTTTTATTGCCTGCAGTGAGAAGAGGTAAAGCACAAGCTATTTTCAGCAAAAAAGCAAAGCATATCAATATTTTGAGAACATTTTCATTTCTGGATCTTTACATGCACACCTCATCCAACAGTCGCTTAGTGACATCATTGAGTTGATCATGAGAAAACCTGCAATTTGCTCCGTGAGAACATTTTCCTTTATTATGGAAGAACTTGCAGGGGAAGGACTGTGAAGCTTAGTCAAGAAAATAAGAAATTTGACATCTTCTAGTTTTTGACAAATCACAGTGCAACCCTCATCACAGCGATGAGTGTCTGAGAGGAACATGTGCAGATTATTGCTGTCGAACCAAAGGATATTGTGCATGTACGGGCAGCTTTCCCCTTTTGTGCAGAATCCTTGGATGTAGAACTTGCACGACCCTTTGATAAGATCGTTGTGTCCCTGAACGTGTTCCAGTTGGCACTTGTCACCCTGCGTACATCAAAATAAGGAGAGCAATGTTATGTCACTACAGAGTGAGCTACAGCAGCACCCAATAAAGACCTGGGAGACATTAATATAAGATAAAGATAAAGATAATCTACCTTAATGCATCTTCCCCAAAGGAAATGTCGACAAATAAACCGCCCATCCAGCAACAGAACATTCTGCTCCATGAACTCCTGCGTCATAGACCTTCTATCTTTTACTTGCGGGTCCTAAAGAAAAAAACAAACAAACAAACAAAAAAAACGCATGAAAATAACATCTCCAATAATACATTTTCAAGCAAACTGTCCAGCCTCCCCCCCAAAAATAACACATTTTGGGGGCATTTTGAGCTTCCGATAGGTGCAGTTAGTTTATTTAATTTGTACAAACTAAGCTTGAAATTTCCTGTTACCATGGAGACTGCCAACAGTCAGTAACCAAGTCTTTTTTTGTTTTTACTTGTCCGTCCACAACAACGTTTCTCTTTGACAGCCAGAGTTTGTCATTGTGGTCAAGTGTGTGTGTGTGTTTGTGTTCATGCCAATAGGTGGGTGGTGGTCACATGATCCCGAGGATGTGTGAAAGTCAGATTGGGATAAGAAAGTGAAGAGTACTATTGAAAACTATTGTCACTCTGTATGTATTTCTTTTGATTGTATCCAGATGTGTAAAGTTAATTAAGCAAATGGTTGTAGCCTCACCTCTCATGAGGTGGTCACTGCAAACATGAGCGTTGTCTGACTGCTCCTCCCATCGTCAGATGGAGGTTTTTAACCCATGTCTGCCAGCGTTTCTCCATAAACTTTTAAAATTTCTTGTCTTGAGTGTCATTCCTTTCCAAACTCAAAAGTAGCTTATTTTTCCCCGATTTGATCGGCTGGAAGAGTCGTAAATAGCACAAAACTGGAATTTTGATTTCGCTTCTCAGTGCAAAAATTACTTCCTGCCCCCCATCTGCTGCTCTGTGACATCATCTGTGACCCACCTATTGGCTAAAAGGGGGCATGTCAATTGGAGTGGCCTGCATAACTTCCCAATGGTTTCACAGACATGCACGAGATTTAGTGGAACGGTTGGTCATGAGCCAAAGACAGCTGGTTAACTGTTTGGGTTAACTTCCAAAAAAAGGGGGCGTGACAGTGGGAGTGTCCTGTAACAAAAAGGCTCACAACTTCTAAACGTATTCTTGAAATAAGGCCAAACTTTGCAGAACCCCCCCCCCCCCCACACACACACACTTTCACCGGTCATTGCTTGCCCACCCTGCCCCTACACTTTGGCCCCGCCCCTTTCCATTACTCATCAGCTGTTGATTGTATACTCTTGTGGGAGGCATCATTGCAGACATTTTTCTCTCTTCACTTTCTTTTTAAATATACAGTAAATACAAGATTTAACATTCAAACAAGTAGGCTAGACAGTATTTTGCATCCCTACATTTTTTGCTGCTGGTCACAGCTATTGTGAATTTGCAATGTTTGGTAACTTACTAGTGCCATTACATGTCCTGTCTGCCTCTCAGACATGTAATGGAAAAAGAGAGTAAGAGATGACATGCAACAAAGCTCACAGGCCAGATTTGAACTGGACACCATCACTCCCACTGCTGGCCCTGTTGTCATTCGACATACATCACATCATGCCATCGTGACTGATCTGATTGCCTCTTCTGACACAACAACTCATGTAATCTCAATCACACTCCAGCAGATAACAGCCTGATGATGGATATCGGATGGATAGACCTTGATCAACTTTATATAGCACTCCTCATACAAGCTGAGGAGAAACACAAAGTCTCTTGCTTACCTGTTCGTCATTTTGATTTTTCCTGTCCCCTCCACGGTTCCTCAAATAAGGTCGAGTCTGATGGCTTCCACCTCTGGAGGCCGATCTCCCTCTACCCCTCTGTTGATGATGATAAGTTTTCTGCCCCTTCATCTTCTTTCCCTGATCTTGCTGCTTATTCACTTTATGCTTATTTTTAGTCCTGCATTTCTGCCCTTTGTGTTGCATGTTCCTGTGGCCAGCTTGATCCTTGTGGCTATGTTTCCCTCCACTGGAAAAGCCAGCACTTACATGATTACTGTTAGTGTTGAGCATACAGAAATGTGTGGCCTTTGGGCCATTCAGTGTGGCTGTCTGGTCTTGGTGACATTGCTTCTGTGGAAAGAAAATGCAAGGAAAGCAAATGTCATGTAGACATAGACGGAACAGCTCATAAATGAAAGAGACGGCACAGAACAAAACATCCGATAGTGTTCTGAACAGAGCTATGCACACTAATCCTTGCACAATGTTTGTATGATGTAACATTTCATTTTGTGTTTTCTATTAGATATTATATTAGTTGGTATAATGTTGACAAAGTCAGTTTAAGGAGCCATGCACTTCTAGTATCTCTCGTATTTATTTTTATCTACATAGTGAATGTCAGGGTATGCCGGAGTGAGGTGTTAACAAATGCTCTCTCTCTCTGCAAGTGAGTGTGTGTGTTAGGGAGATGTAATGGGGGAGACGGGGTACTACATGACTGTATTGATGTGTGTTTCTATGTTACTGTATGTACCGCCTGCACCTTGACCACCTGAATTTCCAGATGGGATAAAGAAGTTTATCTTAAACGTTGTCTCGTTTGCAGAGGTGGGAAGTTACTAAGTACAAATACATCATTGCTTTTCCTTAGTAGATTTTTTTTAGGTATCTGTACTTGATGAGGAGGCTATTCATTTTTCTGATGTTCTACTTTTCCTCCCTACATTTGAACACAAATATCTGCACTACCTGCTCCTCATCTTTTACAAAAAGGCTCGTTACTTTATGTTTGAATTCTTCTGATTTTTTTTGCTGTGCTCATGACGCTTTATCAATCCAAAATGTCAATAATCAACTTATTTTGTGGTGCGTTTAGGAACAGCTCGGACAAAGAAGAGTGTCTGTACTCTTATGGCCTCTGCTCCTTTGTGATTTGTTTTGTGACACTGAATAGTTCAGGCTCATCTCACCTTTTCACGGGGACCAGTCTGCTCATCCTGTGCTTTCCTTTTTCTCGCATTGCCCCTTTTGACATTTCCAGTTTCGTTCCTACAAAACAAAAAAAAGAGTGTAAGACTGCTAACTACTCTGTCAAACAAATTCAAATCCATGTATGGTTTCGTACCTGTGCGCAAAGGCTGGCTGACCGGAACTCCTGAAATCTCCTTCAAGGGCAGGTAGTCTCGCGAACAGGTTGGAGAAAGCCATTTTATTTTATTTTTCTATTTATCAGTTATTCGTTTTTCCAGGTGGAAAAAACTCGGAAGTCTCTCATAATCTAGGACGTGACCGCACATTCAGAAGCTTAACCTTAAATTAACGCTCTCTTAATTCATCCACGGTCTGAAGATATGAACTCAAAAAAACCAACAAAGACTTGAACAGCCACCTTCTTTAAATGTTGTCGGTCTCAACCTGCATCTCTGCCAAAGTCTGAATCGCCAAAATACACTGAAGTTTGAAATGCAGTCCAGCAAATTCACAGAAACGTCCCTTTACCGCGGACTCTCCTGTAATAGCTCTGTGTATGTTACCCACGCTGTTCCACCGTTTATCCTTTCTTCCGCTTTCGTCACTTCCCCGGACTCTACCAAATATGGACAGTGGGCGGACTTAATGGTTGCCTTCCAAATGTACTTCTCTGCTGATGTTTTTGGTTTTTTAGATTATTTTTAATTGTCTCAATTACTTATATTTTGCTGTTCATAAGCTGTAAGCTTTTGACCCCTTTTACATTTGATTTATATGTGCTATCGTTCTATTTACCTGAACCCTGACATCGTTTTTCCTTTAATAAAGTTTCTATTTTTTATTTTTTTTTTAAAGGGTCAGAGGGCAAAAGACGCGGGGGCGCCACCTAGTGGTAAAGTTTTGTATTGCCTCATATCTGTACTGCCTCCTATGAGTAGGCTACTGTATCTTCTACCTGGGTGACAAGAACTGCTTATCACATTTAGGCCTACATATATTTTTGCCGATTTCCAGGAAGTTTCATTTTGATTTTGCTCAGTGCCTATGGATGTAATATTTTGTGTAGGCTACTGATTTTCTTGAAACTCTTTTCCTTTGGGGATGTGGGGACTTTCATAAGGTTATTTCTTAAAAACAGCAGATATCCATAACATACATGTGCTGATTTGTCTGTGAATAGACTTTCATGGGAGACATTTGAATGGTTATATCTGTAGAAAAAGCCCACATGTAAATAATAAAATTCATGATGAATGAATTTCATTGAGCTGTTGCCTTTTTTAGAGTCCTGCTAGGTTTGTATGTGCTGTCTCACTTGCACATGTCACAACATAGGTTACTTATCACTTGACAGACGTCATTATCAACGTTATTAGCATCAGCTCTTCAATCATCTGTGTGAAAAATGCCTGTAACAGTACCTGTAAATCATTATGACCACTCACACAAATAGAAAGACTCTATAATAATACTAAGCAAAATTAAACTCCAATAATATATATAACATGCCTTTGAACATGTATTGATGAAAAAATGCCACAAAATAAAACACTGCCTCATATTTTTCTAAGTATTATCTTGAGGAATACGTTTTAGTTGCTTTATTTGACTTTTCCTTCCCGGTTTTTACTCTCCCAATGATTTGTTTCTTCTGTTTGTTATTGCTATAATGCCCAGTTTGGAAAACTTCATGTCGTCTGTGAAACAGTCAGTCATGTACTTCCTACAAATCAAATGTTGTACATGTGATGAGTGTCATCTTGGGAATGATTGGATGCCATGTTTCACTTTCCAAATATCCACTCTCTTGTTTAAATTTCACAATTTTAGAAGAGCCAAGTTTACTAAACACACATTTAGATTTTTTAAAAATGTTCCACTTCCAATATTCCAATGATTTGTCAGATGATAATTTTTCATTTGTGAGGAAACAACTTAATCCCATTGATCAAACCCCTTAATAGTTTTCCCCTAAATATCAGCTATTCTGGGCTAGTTTTTGGGGGTTGAGTACTAAATTCTCCCAAATGTGGGCTGTATAGTAGTTTGATTAATTTCATTACACCGACAGTCAACTTGACAATGAATTTACTGACAAGAAGCTAAGCACCAGGGCACACAGGCGGTGCTCTCTGATTTCAGAGTAAATTCACCCTATCCAATTCGCCTCTCTATGACTGTCAAGGGAGATGTGTTCTTAAACTAATGGGATTAAAATGCAATTAAATCCCCTTTGCTAAATGATGAACAAGCAGACTCTCATTAATCAGCATGAGTGATAAAAGCTCAGACATGTCAAAAAGCCAGAGATAGAGGCTGGACTTTGTTCCTCCACATGTGAGGCTGTCCCTGAATCTGGCTCAAAGTTCAGGTTAGGCAGACAGTTTTCAGGATTACCTCAGTTAGTGCTTTTGTGTCTCCCCTCAGTCTCTGGATTCTTAACACTGCTCACACTTGAGCTACAGGATGACCCGTTGGGCCCTTCTTGCTCCCCTCCTGCTCCTGCTGGGCCTGTTCATCCACAGTGCTGTCAGTAATGAGGCTGAGGGTTCAGCTGCAGCAGCACCAGGCCAGGCCGCTGATGGCACGCAGGCGGAGGATGACAGCGGAGATTGGGGATTAAACTCCTTGAGAAACAGCTTCGAGTCAGTCGGAGGCTATTTTGACTCCATGTTGGAGTTCATGGGTGGACGAGATGGAGTTTGCCAATACCGCTGTCGATATGGTGAGCCAGTTTGTGGATGAATAAACGTCAGGCTGTGTGCATTAGGGATAGAACCATACCCACAGTGACCTTTAATCAGTCAGTGCGGTCCAGGTCTGATAAATCTTTTAGAAAATGCAAAACATTTTTAATTTTTTGGAATAAAAAATGGTGAAACATCATCTTAATTATATATTAAGTCTTTTCAATAGAAAGTTTCTTTTAGTACTTCACTTTAGACTTGTTTGTTAACCTGTGAGATTTATGCTAAAGGTGAAATAAGAAAAACTGACTTAAGATTTTACTTTTATCTCTTACAGTTTTGCCATTTTCGTAAAATATCTTTAATATTCAGATGCAACAGTGAATCCATTGGTTACATTATTACTATTAAAAATACAAATATTGGTTAAATCCATGTAAGTTAGTTACTTATTTCGGCTATTCACGAAAACAAAGGAAACAAAGAAGCGGCTGTACAGCATTACAGTTTAATTAAACCGAAAAGGTGCAGGCTGAAGCCTAAGCTGTGATGCCAACCCTTTATACAAATAAAAAACAAACAAAAACACTAACAAGTACAATTACTACACTTTTAAAATTAATTAATTATTTTTTTTGACCAAACACAAGCCTGGCTGTACATTCTGATTACCTTAGCATCTTTGACAATTCACTTATATGAACATTATTAAACACAAATATTAGCCTATTAATCTCTGCAAGAATAACATCCTGTTTATCTTTAGTAAATTAGCAAGTGAGGTAGCTGACAGTTAATCACGTTTATAACCTAAAAACTGCCCACATGATATAAAAAACAGCGATTTAAACCCAACAAGAATGCTCTGTTCCTGAACACTAATCATACCTAACTTCTTGTACTTATCATCTTCGTTATCATCTGGACGAGGGTCTGCAAAAGGACTGTGACCCGAGCACGATATTAGTGGCTTTAATGTGATGACTGGGGAACGTGTTGAAGATCCTGTGAATGGATGTCTTACCTTTGTGTCTGAATTTGCAGACATGCTTCTGTACTTTTGAACTTAGCACATTTCCGCTAGTCTGTTGTGAAAACATGACCTGTGTCTCGAATTCTGCCTTGTTTCTCCTCTCAGGTAAAGCTCCTGTTCCTCGTCCTGGCTACGAGATGCCAGTACCTGATGGATGTAGCTCCTACTTTTTTGGACTTCCTATTCCAGAAGGGGTATGCTTCTTCTGTCGGTTCGGGGCGAAGTCATATAGATGTTTAAACTTGAAAATATAATTAAACTTAAAGCCAGATTCATGAGAAAGTGTGCAAAAATGTGTGGGTCAAAGTCTTGGAGACTTCTCAAACCCACAGTGCAAATTTTCTGCCGCTGGGGGTCTCTAAATCAGACAATGACAAAAGAGGAAATCTGGTGTCCTTGGGAAGTAGTAGGGGATCATGGGAGTTGCTGTAATGTTTGTCTGTCTTGTCATTGTCTCATCAATACAAATGATCACAAACAATAGAGCTCCACAATCTGAATGTTCCCACCTTGCTGCTGTGTAGTCACATTGCAAGTCTTTTTTGATTCTGTCAATTTGAATATAGAGTCAGCAAATTTGTGACAGTTGTTAGACCAGTTTTCAAGCTTTACATGTTAACAACTTACACACAAGGACAAGGATTAGCCTAACACTTGCCAAAAACATTGGAAACATAAAAAATGGTTTGTGTTGTCTGTCAATAATTCAAGCTTTTAGAACTAAGAGTTACACCAACACTGAATCACTAAAAGGAAACTGAGATTACAAACATCATAGTAATGTTGCTTCACCTATCTGATTCCATACTGTCTCTAAATGTCCAGAGAAGTCTACATTTGATTTAATAATTTTATCAGTTTTGAGTGCAAAGCAAAGCTAAGCCCCCACACCTGCTTACAAGCACATGTTCCTTCTCTTTACTGTGTGCCAGATGGACATGGGCATCCCTGCCATGACCAAGTGTTGCAATCAGCTGGATATGTGTTACGACACCTGCGGCTCCAACAAGTACCGCTGCGACTCCAAGTTCCGCTGGTGCCTCCACAGCATCTGTTCTGACCTCAAGAAGAGCCTTGGCTTCGTGTCTAAAGTTGAAGGTCTGTAACATATTCACCATTATTTCACCCAGGGCACGGTAACCGAGCCTATCACCATTTACAGTACCATTCAGCCTCAGTCGCACTATTCTAAATCAACAGCTGGTATCACGTCATTAACACAGATTTTGAGGACTTCACTCATTTTAAATGCCACTCCTTGAAGAAAGCAGGCAGGAATGGAAAAGTTTAGGTGCTCTGGGACTGAGGCAGTGTCTTTTCTGAAGCCCGTTATGCCAGTGAGTTTAAGTGATAATAATAATAATAATAATAATAATAATAATAATAATAATAATAATAATAACAACTTTAATTTATAAAGCGCCTTTCAGAAACCCAATGTCGCTTCACAGAGTAAGAACACAACAGGAAGAAAACACAAGAATACACAAAATACAAAACAAAAAAACCACACAGACACACACTCAGCAGAAAAGATACAGTAAGTGGCAGTAATGGTATTGGGGGGGGGTTGTTACAGATTGAAGGACAGTTTGAACAGATGAGTTTTCACAGAGTGGTTTTGAAAGTGTCCACAGACAGGGCATCATTCTGCAGGGAGAGAGTTCCTGAGGGTGGTGGACGCAACACTGAAGGCTTGGTCCCCAAAAGAGCAGAGACGAGAGTGAAGGATGGAGAGGAGACCAGAGTCAGATGAGCGCAGGGTCCAGGGGGGCATAATATTTGTTAAAAAACAAAACAAAACAAAACAAAAAATGGTTTAAGAGATCCAAACATCTTCAAATATTAAGCTAATACTTCTAACTGCAACCAGCAGCTCTATAGGCTCTATATCTGTTGGTCTGTTAGTCCCCAAAAAATCCCCCACTCTTTGGTGGCCACAGGTTTGCCCTAGGAGACAGAAATTTGGCCTTCAAATGTGTGTGAAGGTGTGTGTTTGTGTTCGTTGGCTAAAAGTGGGCGTGGCAGTGCGAGTGGCTTATTGCAAAAAGGTGCCTAACCTCAAAATGGACTGACAGACATGTACAAGATTTAGTGGATTAACTGTTCAGGCCAATTGGCAAAGAGGGGGCGTGGCAGTGGGAGTGGCCTGTAACAAAACTCATGTAACATGGCCAAACTAGAAACACACCAACACACACACAGTTTCATTAATCATGGCTTGCCCCCAACCCTATTCTTTAGCCCCGCCCCCTTCAATAACTCATCAAACGTTTGTTGTAGACTCTTGTGGGAGGCATCACTGCAGACAGTCATTTTTATTTCCTCACTTTCTCTCTTTCTAAACATACAGTGATTGCATTTTCATTGCAGTTTTAGCTGCTGGTCGCACTTGTTTACAAATAGTTCTTGAAATCTAAATGCAAGCAATTAAAACACCTGAGTGCTTAAAACCTCTGAAGTACGGGTATTAAATGTGCTATGAAATGAACATTTTTTGAACATCTGTACCGACTCTGTTCTCTCCTCAGCATGTGAAACAGTCGCAGACACCTTGTTCAACACAGTGTGGACTCTGGGCTGCAGACCGTACATGAACAGCCAGAGAGCAGCGTGTTTCTGTCCAGGAGAGGAGAAAGACGAACTTTAGATTAAGGCATGAACCCACTCTCCTATTTCTAACAGCATGAACAGAGCAAAGTGGCGCCTAGTATTGGAAAGACTGCTGTGTGACTTGAGTAATTTATTTGGAAGTTCTACTTCGAGTTTTAAGTCATTGTTTTACTTTGTAATAAAAGATGGATATTAATTGTTCACTGCACACAGTGATGCAAGTCAAAACTGTATTTGTAAAAGTGCATCAGTGTCGTCTGCAGTTCTGGTATCAGCACCAATACAAACAACAAATGGCACATTTCGGATTTTAGAAAAATGTGAACTGAACTTTACAATGCAAACAAAGCCTCTCGTGTTTCATACTTTGAGAGCGTTCACATAAATAACATTGTCTACCATATAATAAAATTGTTATATTTCATGGTATCCTACTGACAGCATTAATTACTTGAATCTTCAGATTGGGACAATCCATTATTATACAACCCACTTACCTATATCAGTACCTGAGAAATGTTTTAAACCGTACACTTTTTTTTTTTTTAATCAAAACAAAACACCTACCAGTCAAAACCCACAATGCAACTTGATCACCACAAGATATGTTGGAGATTCTGTGTTATGCAGTTAGCTTGTCATAAGCAGTAGTCCCACAGACTGAGTAAAACCTGTGAAGTTCACCTTTAATGTTCACCATTTTAGTATGTTGATGTCAACATTATGCCTCAAACCTCATAGAACAGATGTTGTTGAAAGGAAAACATTAAATCTGTAGTTTTTCAAGTATCTTGTTATGAACTTGTTAACTAAAGACAGAGCCTATAAAACATACTCTCCTCAAATCAATCAAATGTATACAGTCACAAGAGAAAAAGAGAAAATGAGTTACAAAGTACTGATATCTCCAAAAAAACACAGAGTTGAAATGAGCAAAGACGGTGTCATTTACTTTGAGAAGTGACTATGTAAACATCTGAAAATGGCTGAAATACTAAATGGTTCTGACACAGTTAACTGTATGTGTAAATAGTGTTTTGAAAAAGAGGTCCACGCGGTCTGTCGGGGCTCAGGGCAGGTTTGAATCAAAGACACATCACACTCCACAGACCTGTGGGACAAGAAAAAGGAAAAAAAAAAGGTAAAAATGCAAGACCAGAAAGCAGTTACTTAAAGCTGCTTACAAATTTCCTACAGTTATCATCCTACAGTTTGTAAAGAACATTTTCAGACATTTTAATTTCATTGTTATGAAATTTTAATTCTATGGTATTACGATATGATTTTAGTAAAGAAGAGAAAAAAAAATCTGTAATGTTTTGTTGGTTGGAATAAGTTTTTATCCCTGAAACAGAAAAGAAAAAAATAATCTTTTTTTCACATTAAGCTAAATTGGTATTATCATTTATAACATGGGTACTGGCAAATTACTATCCCAGTGGAAAATTAACATTTGATTTGATAATTGTTTACAAAACAGAAACAGCCAATTTGTTTACATGGACTGCATTAACATGAATATTGACCTTACTCTTCGTAAGAAAATATTGTGACTAACGTGTTAACATGAGTTGCTTGTAGAATTAAGATCAAAATGAATCAAGAGTGGCGGGCGGAGTTTCACGAGCATCCCTCGGGAATTGAACGCACATCCACATTGTCATAGACAAGGTTGCTCCTGGAATTACTTCCTTACTGTCATGTTGGTGCCGTGGAATACCTTTGTGACCATTTTCTTGCCTTTTTTGCAAAACAATATGCTTGGAGTTGAGAGTGGGAATTGCCAGAGGCCTCATGATACGATATTATCACAAAATTGCTATATGCTGAGTATTGCAGTATCATATATTGTGATTTTTTCACCCTTTTCAATTGCAAATCATTTTCCAGAGGTGAAACTTTGTCAGTATCATCTGTATCTAGTAAGATCAAGTTTTGACTGTATTCATCTCCATCATTTTTTAATTGCATTTTTAATCTCAGCAGACAGTGATCGCTTAGCACCATCTAGAAAACTGAAAAGTCAATTGATTTTTATCATTTTTTTAATCCAAAAAGTTGTATTTGTTGCATTTGCGACATTTATCAAGAACTGATGTTGGGGCTGGGCATTATGGCCACAAAATAAAATTTCTTTTTTTTTTTTCACACCAAACTAGATTTACAATTTTCATCCATCAAATATCTTCAATCTACAAATGACACACACACACACACACAAAAAACAAAAACAAAAACCTCCAACAAGTCTGGCTTGTATTTTAACAATAAAAATTAACGAGAGCAAACTGAATTTTCCTTTTCAGGATTAACTACAAACTGCAAGCTCGTCTTTAAAAGCGTTCTCTTAGTTTCGGGGGAGGGGAAGTTGTTTTCATTTTCATTGAAAAATGCAGTAATTTGACAAAACATATTAAAATGTAATTCTTCTATCATCATAAAGCAAAACAATATCATTTTGAGACTCCTGGAACCAAACACAAGCATAGAAATAGAAAACAGATTTTCATTTTAAAAGTCTTCCAAAACCACAAATTGAAATTAATAGGGTAGGGTCATGAAATATCGATACTTAAAACATTGTGATATTACGATGTACTGACATATTCCCCCACCCCTACCTCGAGCTCTTATTGTGACGGCTTTAAGTGCTACCAGAGTCTGGCGGTTACTTACCACAGAGGCAAGTTATCCAATGAGGGTCAGTGTGTGGCAAAAAGCAGCAAAAACTCTGACAAGATCTCATAGTACGATTACTGTGTATATGAACAATAACCCAAACGATATTGGGATATTCTACATTTCTGAACATGAATATTGGTTATCCCTAATGTGACCTTATTCTGGATAAGGTAATCAGTAAAATCCTGTTTACATGTTAGTATCTCATTCAGAATATTGTCTTAACCGGGTTAATAAGGGAATACTGCTGTCCATGTAAACGCACTGAGCGCAATGTGGGAATATTGAGGTTTACTTACTTTAACTAGTCTGAGAGGTGAGAGAGGTGGCTGGTTGTGTCAGTTTCTGCTTCACCTTCTGGTTGAATGCTTCAAGCTGGAAAAAATAAGAATGGTTAAACAAGATGAGGAAAAGGCAGAAAAGGCTGCGCTAACCTTGCTCAGATGTTACATTTATTTTGACAGGTGGATTGGCATGATATAGTTGGTTGAATTCAAAAATGATTCAACCAATAACGGCCCAAGTCAACGAAACGAAACGATGACATCAGGAAATTTTTTTTTAAACGAAAGACGGAAGTGGCAGACTTTAATACAAGGATATGAAATAATTGATTTTTGGGGGTTTTTTTGTGATACATTTTTCAATTTGACTAAAAAGGGAGCAGGGATATGGTCCAAAAGGGCTGAAAGTGCATTTTTGACTTCAGCTCGACTTTTATAGATCGACAGAAAATCAGCTCATAGTGACGGATGCGTCTGCATGTCTCTCCCAGAAAGTTCTCTCCTTGGTAGAGTGACTTAGTCACACTTCTCTACTTCCAGTCCATGGGACCTTATTTAGGTTTTGTTTGTTTGTTTTAACAGTAGTCAGTGAACAGAGACAAATTACTTTTCAATCCTGTTTGAATTGTGCCCTCATTCTCAAATATGGTGTTTGTCATTTTAAAGGATAATTTCATAAATAATAAAGTTGCAGTCTGTTGTAAAGAGAGTTAAGCACCATTTAGTATTTGTAAAAACACTCAGTGAACTACGCCTCTTGTCTCCGTCACTTGTCTCGAACAGTATGCGTCACCAGTGCCAGCAGGGTTGTACTTTAGTAGCTTTAGCACGAGGAAAAATGTAAAGACGTAAAAATCGTTACAAGCATGAGCATGTTGAGAGATGCAGCTACGCAAACAGAGAGGTTAGCCGGTTCTATAAGAAAGTGAGGAGCGTCTGCAGTCTTTCTAAAAATGTATTTTCATTTCTTTTCACTTTCTATTGACTATTGTTCGTGTTTTCTCCAAAATAAGGTCCCATGGGGTCCACTGGAAGGGGCGTGACTTAGGCACTCTATTTGGAGTGCTACTAATTATTAGCTGAGACACCAGTGATTTCTTAAGAAACTTGATGCTTTTACTCCGGTTCTAAAAAGAATATTTGCAATATTACTCTTGAGTGATTACCTTAAGCAGCACTGATCCAGAAATGCAGGCATGCCTTATCTCTAAATTTTCCAGCCAACTGTTAACAATTAATATCTGTCTTGGATAAAACCTGCTTACAAACATACAAAAAAAGGGCTAAAAGCTCTACCACCTCGTAGGTCTGATTTATAGATTTGTGTTGCTCGAGAAAAATTACAAGGATTTTGACAGATTTTTTTTTTTAACCACTTTCCTTTCTTATCACACAGCTAGACAATTTTGATATATTGCAGGCAGCCATATTTTGTAACTCAACCTCAAGCATCCAACCAAAATCAGGCTTAAAGTTAGATGGATTAGGAAGCTAATAACACCAACACCACAAACCTTTTTCCTCAGGTTAGCCTTTATTTCCTCCTCAGTTGGCTGCCGTTTTTCCTCCTCTGACTGCTCGGATTCAGGGTGAGATTTGCTGAGATGCACCGTCTCCACAGAATCGCCACTTTGATTCACGGCAGAGCGTTTTGCTGCTTTTGCTGCTGCTTTCCGTTTTTTTCTGCGTAAACGTTGAGACTTCTTCCTAGTTTCCATTTTCCCCGTCCTCTTACGGCCTTTTGTGAGTTGTTTTACGCAGCTCTGAGTGATTTGCTTGGTGTGGATGACCTGCAGGCAGCGAGGGCCAGAGAACGACCCAACCTGGCCTTCACTTTTAGACAAATCTGGATTCGCAAATAAGTTAAAATCTTCACAAGGCTTGTGACGATGGTGATTCACGTTAGGTGCCACTACAGAGCCAGGAAAGTGATGGTATGAGTTCTGCGGATACGGATGCCCACTGGAAGGAAGGACAGGAGAAATGGCACTCTGCATGTATGTCCAGTAAGAATTTGTAGCAGTGTTGTAAGAGTTACTGGTGAAGTCATTGTAATGAGAGTACTGGGACAAACTGTGATCTGGAAATACAGAAAAAGCAGCAGGATGAGGATGATGTTTGTTCTGATACTGATAAACAGAGGCTTCTTTGGAGTCTCTTCTGTCTCTGTCCCCGTGCCTATGTGCCTCTTTGTTGCCCGGGATGTCATCCTGACATGTTAGCGTATCTCTGCGTCTGTCGCTGGAGTCACTGTGTTCAGACAGTCGTCTTTGTTTCGAGCCTCTGCTGTGGGAGCGAGAGCACCGTCGGCGATGTGAACTTGGACTACTGCTTCTAGAGGTGGAACTTGAGGAGGAGGAGGAGGAGGAGGAAGAGTTACTATACTGTCTTCGGTAGCCCCTTTGTCGACTCTCTCGCTCTCCTCTGCTGTCAGCCTTCATGCCTTCATGTTTCTTCCCGTACAGTCTCTCCTGAGTCCGGTCAGCTAATTTGCTAATCTCGTCCACTTCCAGGCTCAACCCCAGACTTTTCAGAATGTTCTGGAGCTGTGCATGCTGTTCATCCACCGCTGGTCTTTCTTCTTCTTCTTTCTTCTTCTTCACTGCTAGGGGAGACATAGATCGTCTGCTGGAGCCAAAACAAAGGCCTCCTCTGTCATTCTTCTTCTCCTCGCCATCGACAGGCACATGATCAGTGAGGGATCTCTCTTGACGGGTTGGGTCACTCTCTCTCTCTCCACTCTTGTACCGACTGTGGCTCTGCAGCAAGTCTCCACTGTTTGATTGCTGGCTCGCGCTCCTGAGGGGCGGGTCTGACTCGAGCTCCACAGCAGGGGGTTGAATTTTCAGGAGGTCCTCACCTAAAGGAAGATCCTCACTATCATCATTGACAATTCTACTGAGCAAGTCCATGTCCACTCCTCTGTTGAGCACGCTAAGGAAACGCTGGAAACCCTGGTTCATGCTGTTCACCTCCTTGACCGGTGAAGATACGGATCTCCTGGGAGGAGGTGACATGACATCACAGACCTGGGAAACGACAGATAAAGACAAACACAGCTGAGTGTTAACACAGCAATTCAGCAAGAACTTAGAGCAACTTTCACTTCCATTACAATTTTCTAACAAGTTTGGATTTTACATACAAAAAGAAAGACGAAGATGAAAATTTTCTGTAATTAATCACAACATTCATTGTTAATGTCAGCAAATCCAATCACTTTTTTAATTTATAGAAAAACATGGGCACTTTCATGGCACTTCCTGAAAAAACTCTACAAACAAAAGGGTTATTAAATCGAAATATAAGATCAGATATCATCTGTTATTTAAGAAATTGCCAGTGAATTTTATGATGTATTTCAAATGTTCTTGTCTTGTCTTTTTACTTGTGTATTTATTTAGAATTTTAAGACTGATGGTTCAAAGTTCCTGGAGCAAATCCTGTTTGCTTACGTTAGATTTTTTTTAGACTGACGCAGATATCACTATTTAAAAATGTAATATGCCTTTTTATTTCTAAATATAATGTGAAAGTGATGAATATTTTCTGAAAATAGGGTGAAAATAAAATATTACAAACCTCCCTGTTGGTTTGCAAAACACATGGATCACTACATCTCTGCCTCATTAGCGCCTTCACTCTCAGCTTGAGGGGATGGTCTTCCTTCCTGTTTAGGCTGGATGAGTTCACTATGTCTTTGGGAGACTGGACCTGAGCAGCAAAAGAGGAGGCGAAACCACATACAGTATATTATTTGGAGAGCAGTTGGTCCCTGCAAGCTGAGAGGCTCTTTAACAGCTGATTCAGTGATCAATGAATCTAAAAAAGCTGATCGATGACAATGGGTTTTCTCACTTTTGACTGAAAGCTGTCAGGACGTCGCTGCTGCAAAATTGCATTCACCCTGTCTTTAAGAGTTGCACCTTCGCATGTTGCTGATTGTGTATTACGGGAAACGCCTGGAGGAGACTTCTCCTTCACGAACTCCACATGTTTAAGAGCAATAGCAACTTTCTTGCGCATTATCTGCTCCTCTATCTCTTGAAGTTCTCTCTGCTTCCTCTTTAGCTCTGGATCCTCCTCTTCGGTTTCAAAGGGTTCTCCATTCGGGTCCTCAACTTCTGACTCCTTAATGTAAAAGTTATGCATGGGTGGACTGCGTCCTTTCAATCCACTTTCAACTCCCATGCTGCTTTGAGGTTCATCAGCAGTGTATGTTGAGTATTGGCCAAAAGTGTCCCACTCATTATTAGTTTTTGAGGCATTCTCCATGCCGTTATTAACAACAGTCTGGTAATTTGGGTCCAGACTTCTCTTTAGTTCTCGAATGGCCTCTATCAAGTCAAGTGGATCCATCCTTCAGCCGGGGTCTCTCTCAGTCGATCAAATCACGGCACTCTGTTAAATAGACACATGTGGAGAACTGACTGTGGGTTAATTAGCACAGACTTTCATGAAGATTGTTGCTTTGCAGACATTACAGTAACGTTAACTCCCCCTTTAATTAACAGAAAATGTACACTTCTTTCCAAACAAGCACACACATGGCATAAGTTAAAACAAATCTTAAATAAGGAGGAGCATTAATGTATATTAACGTTAGCTCGACTACAGAAAGGACATAGCTTCATGTTAGCATTCTACAACAACCTTAATGGCATCTTTACATGGTGCACTAATATTGTTTATTTGGGATCTTAAGAACCGAAAAGACTAAAAAATTGACTCAGTCTTGCTTTTTAAGAGATTAACGTTAGCTTGGCAGCTTAAATACTGTTTACCTACAACAGCTCCCCAACTGACAACTTCTTCCGTCGCAGGAGAGAAACTGTTGAGGGGCGTTAAACGCTCCTTCGATAGCGAAATATTAAAAAGAGAAGTTTGAGTGAATTAAAGCAGTAACTAGGAAAGAGGCAAACGTTCAGATTAAAAAATAGCCAAAACAGAGGAGGACCCAACGAGTCGCTTCTTCTTCTTCGTTTAATTTAATCGAGGATAGAAGGATAGACCAGAGTGGAGTGATCTCACTACTTGACTATTTCGGTGGTGTTGAAGTGGATATGATTGACAGCACCACCTGCTGGAGGGAGTACCAGCAACGCAAGAGGACGTTCCAAGACCGTACTAGAGTGCCTTGAGAGAGTGCTTGATCTAAAAAAGCAAGTGTTATTAACTACCACAATTTTTTTCTGGATTTCTTTTAGTGTTTTTTTAAGCCAGAAAGTTGCCATTTTAAATGCCTTTAGTTTTGTGGCATGTCTGTGATCTGCTTTTTTTCTACAAAATTAAACAACTGAATGAACATCCTCCAAGACTGGTGATTCCATAATTTTTGCCAGGGGTTGTAGCTGTAATAACCTAACCCAGAAATGCAGGCAGACAGATAGTAGGCAGGTAGGTATTTAATAGTTTTCCAAACTATTTTCCGGTGAGGGAACAATCACATATTGGTACAGAGGCCCTGAAGTGCATTAGATACCGACACAAATACAATGAGATTTTCTTTTATTAAACTCATGTGTTCACTTACTATTTAAGTATTTAATCCCTTGCACTATGAACGACTGTTTTGTCCTGTTTTTTTGAAAAGGCTGGGTACCTACAGCCTGGAGGTAACTACTCAAACACAGTAGTTTGTTTGTTTGCTTTGTTATTAAAAGGTGCCTGGGATGTCTTCTGGGCTGCTCAAATTGATGCTCTGCAATTTGCTGGCAGTGGTTACAATCTTGCTCACTGTGCTCTTTAGTCAGGGGTGGAAAAAGTACCAAAAAAATCTACTTCAGTAAAAGCACTGTTACCTTGGTAAAATTTTACTTCAGTAGAAGGAAAATTACTGGTGTAAAAATTTGTTCATTTAAAACGCTGAGTAAAGATTATTGAGTTACTTTTTTGGGGGGTTGTAATATAATCTCTCTATGTTCTCATCCTGCTCCATGTCTGCACACAAATGCCCCTGTGCTCTCTGGGTGTGTGTGACTGACTGTTGTTCACCTTGTGGTGCTGCAGTTAGTCCGCCAGAGCCAATCAGATGGACCGTTACTGGCACGCAGTTGCAGCACCAGTTCACGGAAAACTTGGACAAACTGTTTTAGCTTTTTTTCCCCCCCTCAATAACAGATGTTATTTAAAATGTAGTGAGGAATAATACTTTAAAAAAAAAATTACTTAAGTAAAATTACTTATTTGAAAAAACTACTTTAAAAAGTACAAGTACACAAAACACTACTCAGTTACAGTAATGTCAGTCAATGTAATTCATTAGAGACTTCTGTGCTCCTGTTACACCACCAAACCAGCGCATGATGCAGAAAGTTAAAACACTCAATAAAAGCACCGGAAAACATTAACAAAGTAAAAATACTTTTATAGTTTTAGGCTTGTCTCACCCAAACACTACTTCATATTTGTTTCATTACTTACAGTTTTGAAGGTTTATTTACAAAAATGCTAAATGTCTCAAATAAAATTACACAACTATACAAAAATTTAGACACTGCCTGGAGGTAACGTGTCTTGTGGGGTAATAAGGCGGTCTGCACAGTTGAAAATTAAAGTTTATTTTGGTGCATTTTTTTCCAACCCAAGTCCCTCCATATATTATTACGCATCCTGCTGCCAGCTTCTGCACCGTATCGCTCCACAAATCAGCTGTTTGGTAGCAAGACCAGATTGAAATAAACGACTGACTGGCGGCAAACTACAGCGGTGCAAAAAATCCTAAATTTGGCAAACAATTGAATTAATGTAGTTTTTTTTTTTTTCAGGCAAGTGTTTATACGTGTAGCTATAAAATTCTTTTCAGCTGACCCTGTCTGTAACAGTACAACGCTGACTTTCACTGCAGCAAATCCTGACACCGCTGATCGCCATCTGCAGGTTACAGACTCACTGTGCATGAGGACCTCACACAAGCCCACTTCAAAAATACTGAACTATCCCTTTAAGATGTTGACTAAGTATTCTCGCTAAACATTTTCACTCCTCTGTGCACCTGAAAAACAGAAGCAGAGGTGTAGAGAATGTTTTGTAAGGGTTTGTATCAAACAAAAATCTCTTGAAATATAATTTCAACACATGACATAATGTGTCCCATCACAGTATCAGAACAAACTTTGAAGAACCAAACGGAAAAATGTAGAAATCAAACACTTTCTGCAGTATTTTTTTTCAGCCTGACATAGTGCTATGGATATTAGAACAGACTGGGCAATGGACAGATTCCACAGCACCACCACCACCTTAACTCATGGCCAAAAATGGCTGTTTTCATTGTTTATGGACTTACTTGTTGCTGCTGTTTGCTTGCAAATGTTTGTTGATTTTATTTTAAATGATGTTGAAGGTGTGTTTTGAAGTGAAAACAGGACTCCAGAAGGCCCAAGAATTTGCCAAATGAACATCTTTTATTATTCTTCGCAGGCAACGAATGCTCAGTTTAACTGTACGTCAGTTTTACAACCAGATTTTCACCTAATGGTCAGTCTTCATCCAGGTTGTTTGGTTTCAATGACCTGCAGACAGCGGGGTCTCGACAGCGTCTTGGATTTTAGGGTGGTGTTCAGAGGCTGAACTGGGTTCAAAAGTGGCTGAGGATTGTTGATGTGTTGTGGTAGTATGTGCCTTGCTTGAGCAAGTACTGCTGGAAAGATATTAAAAGGTGTTACAGGAGGGTAAGGGAGGAAGGGGGGCAGGTGAGGCAAAAGAAGCCTGGGTCCAACATGAGGCAAGCTGGGAGGCAGAGTTGGGTACGGCAGCGGGGGACAGTTTACTGGAGAGTACGCTGGCATCACAGGTGAAGAACATGGCTCTGACAAAGTGTATTTGGAGGGATGAGAAAATACAGCAGTGTTTTCCTGGGGGCTGGTTACATATTTCTCATTCTCTGGTAAACTGTTAGTACTGCTATTGTGGCCGTATTTACCAACTTGACGGACATGTGCTTCGTGAATCTCCTTTAAATCCTGCTCAGCACCATATGATTCTCTTTTCGCATAATATTCCTGAGTGAACGGGCTAAAACTAGACCTGCTTGACGACGATGATGATCGACTTTGTGGTCTTGGTGAAAACGCTCCTCTCCTGTCCCTTTCCCTGCTTTCTCTACGATAACCCTCATCACGATCCTTCTTTCCGTATAACCGCTCCTGGATACGATGTGACATTTGGCCCAGTTCCTCAAATCCTAAATTCATGCCAATGGCCTGCAAAACATCCTGCATGTGCTTGTGCTTGTGCTCGTCTTCAGGTGTCAGCGCTTTCTTTTCCACTGCAGAGGGAGACCTGGATCTGCTGTTGGAGCTGAAGTAGCTTCCTTCCCCATCAGCCCTTTGTTGAGACTTTTCATCTGACAGGGAGCGCGCTTTCGGGCTGAACGACCTTTGACGAGGCGGTGGAGAAACCAGTCTCTTGGATCGCTCACTCTCACTCCAGTGGCTGGTATTTTGGTGGCTTTCCTGCTGCCTCCCAGCACAAATGGAAGACCACGAACGATATGTGATGTCCACCGAAGAAGCTGCAGAACATGGCTCATCATCTGCAGCTGAAGACGTCTGACTCACTATTTTAATGAGTGTGGCAACATTCACACCCTTGTTAAGCACGTTGAGGAAACGCTGGAAACCCTTGGTTGGCATTTTCTGCTCAGGAAAAGCGGCGCTTTGGTGGGTGACGGAGCTCTCGAAAGACTGACAGGAGACACAGAAAAGAAGTAGTTTATGTAAGTATTATTTGTAGCATATGGTAACGTGTGATAAATGTATAGCTATCAAACGTAAGTCATATTTTAATCTATTTTTAGTTTACCTGGAACAACTCACTGTACAAAAATATTAACAAGGCACTTTTGCTTTCACTAACATTCTTAGCAAGTTAAAGGACATTAAAACTTTTCCCTCTGTTCACACAAATCTGTTAGTGAGCAGAAATGATCTCCATTGAGCACATTAAGGATGCTCTTGACTCGGGCTGCCACCAATTATTTTATTAGTTGACTAGTCTGTCGATTATTTTTTCAATAATGGCGCACTTAAATTGGTCAATCTGCACCATGCCTGAGCACGTTTGACCCCATAAGTCCAGTTTGTTTGCCAAGCGTGAGCGCTCCGTACCACGCCCAAGCACGGCACGCTTCGTCAGCCCTGGCGTGGCTGAAAGAGGTGGGCTTCAGCACGGTATGGACGCTCAAGCACAGGCACCGAGCTCCGACATCGCTGTGTCTGTTTGCGGAGGATTCACCGTAAGTTCAGGCAGACGGCAGCATATTAAGTCCAGATAAAGAGCCGTCAAAAAACACACGACTGTCTTTTAGATCGCCGATACTAGAGAACAGTTGAAGACTGTCATTACAAGATGGAAAAAAAAAATGGCGGTTCAATATTTGAAAATCCGAGTCACACTCCATGGATCAAGCAACTCAGTCGTGCTCAGATCCAGTTAGACTGGAGCAATGTCAGCGCAGGTCAGTGGGGGAGAGAGGAGGGGGGACAATCGTGCTCCGACACGATACAGGGCAGCTGGGGCAGAGTGTGAGTTTGCCCTCAGTCATCTCTGCTAGTTGTAGGCTGTAGTATCATAGTTTGTGACTGTTTAACTGACTAAATATCTTACAACTGAATTATTGATTTCCTATCTAACTTTAAAGCTGCTGGACAGAGTTTTGAGTGAGTGTCGATTCTAGTGGCCACTCCGGACAAAAGGGGTGTGACCACCACCGCCTGGTGTCATAAAGCCCTGGGTCCGGCCTCTGGTTACTGTGTGCATTTGTTTAGGAAGAGAGCCAGAGTGGGACACGACGCCTTTGTGACACACCTCACTCAGCCATCCTTTTTGTTTTTTCTCTAAACAGCTGTTTCCACGACGCATAGCAATGAAGTAATGTATTGTAAGTCCTTCCGCTATGTGTGTAATAAATCGTATCATCTGACTTCTAGTGCTTGTGACCCGTGGCAGCCATTCCGAAACAGGGAGTTGGAAATAACAAATTTTCTCACTGTTGGTCTCATTAAATAATGCAGATCTTCAGAGGGCATCAATACAGAATAGGGGCTGTTTTAAAACCAGCTAAAAGCATGTAGCACCCTATAATGTAATAATTTCCTTAACAGGGTGTGACAAAGCTGCACTCAGAAGGTTTCAGTTTAAATGTATTTATTTAAAAACAACTTCACACACAACCGCTGAGGAGTTGGCTAACATTCCGCAGGCCACGGGGCTTAAGATAAAACTTCTTCACTTCATCTTACAGTGGCCTTTTTCTGTGACCTGCCCAATGCACAGCAGTGAAATAATCAGCATCTTGATATGCAACAGCTGTTCAATGGATTATCTTGGCAAAGACAAAGTACTTTCAAGCACAGAGTGAAACGAATTAGTGTGTGTCAAAATTTGAGCCCTATTGGCTGAAATCCACACATCTGCAGTCCAAACCTAACAGCACAGAAATGTTCATGAAAATGATCAAACAACTGAAAGAAGAAGGCTGTGTGTTTCAGAGTATGCACGATTGCTTGTAAACGGGAGTATGGATAGAATGTTGATTTTCATTTGTCATGTAAACATCTTAGCAGGAATGTGTTTTTCAAAACAAGGGCAAAAAAACAGAACATTTTGCGTATGTACGTGTACCATAGTCACTGATTACAACATGCAAAATAAACCCACCTGTCTGCTTGATGCACTCCGTGTAAACTCTGCTCTATTTTCCCGATGATCCGCGGGAGGGCTGCTCTTCCTCTCTCTGGGTTTGGCATAACTCTGTTTGAAATGGACCAATATTTTAGTAAACTATATGAAAAATAAACGTACGTTTCTAATACTGACATTAACACACAACTTTCATCGTGACCAACCTTTGTAAAGCCATCTCGTGACCGTGTCCTCTCTGGTGACCATTCCAAACTCCTTTCACGACCACCTCCATCTCTGTGATATCCAGACGATCGTCTACACGTTAAATCGTCATGTTGCTGCCTGTGGGTGAACTCCTCATGCCGATATCTGTGTCTGGAGTCTTGAGTTGTTTTCCTGTACTTGAAATCATCTTCCTTGGGTACCACATTTTTAAAATCCTTGCTTGCACGTGCATGTGAATAACTGTCTGGTGACTTATCCTTAGGCACACGCCTGTATCTGTAATCATCTTTATCACTCTCTGTAAACCTTTGCCTTTGCTTTCCAGGGCCACCCCAATTCGGCGAAGACGTGCGTCTCCTCACTGGACTCTTTCTGCTCCAGTCTCTGTTCAGTGAGTCTCTGCTGTACAGCCCTGTGGGAGAGTCACTGTACTCCCTGCTTCTGCTCCTCCTCTCTGTGCTACTGTGAGCATCCCGACCATATTTATGATGGGAATTTCTCTGTGTCTCTCTGTGGGGTTCACGCCTTTCTTCCCATCTGTCATCATAGCCGTCCCACTGCCTTGAGCTTTTGTCACTGTGCTGCCGACTGTGACCGTGACTGTGCTCGAATCTGTTTGAGTACATTATCTCCAAGCAATTCCTGCAGCCAAGCAGATGTCAAAGACTGCAGCCAAAAAAAAAAAGACAAAAACATTTTTAAAGTCACACAGAAGAAAATTCTGGAAGAGTGATAGGTCAAGCATTGAAGATAGACAGGAAACAATCAGCTACCTCACACTAACTTTCTAGTATATGGCCTTTGTATGAACTCTTATGCACCATGACGAATTCAGACGTCAATTTTGAACGTAAATTTGTCTAACTTAAGGGATAAATAAGTATCTCAGTATTGTTTTGCAATTCCGTTAGAGGAATAAATATCTTTCCGTCAGAAAAGGGCTAAAGAAACTGACCCACAGTGCGCATTTTGATCCTGCTTAGCGCAGGTGATGATCACGCGGTTTTGCAAAGCTTCGCTTGCTCCAGTTAACATGAAGGAGTCCCAAAAAATCACGACACATTTAAGCTAATCTCATATGATGCCAGTGTCACTAAAACGCAACAGATAAGAACGGAAAAGGTGCCATCGAGTTTGCTTAGAGGAACAAAAACAACATATTTAGAAACATATAGTCACGAAGGAGTTTTGAGCCGTGTGATGGTGTGCATTTTTGCCCTTGAGCTTACAGAAACATTGCACGCATTCAATCACGGACCAACTTTATCACCTGATGGAATAACGTTAATGAACCTCTTAACACGAGCTCGACGGGAAGGTCAGCAATGGCTTCAGTCTCTTATGACTTAACGTTAGATTAGCTAATGTTAACATTTGCTGGCTAACAATATTCTCTGCTAGCAGCTAACGTTTACGTTAGGTCAGCCGGGAAGTAACGTTAGATGGCAGAACATATCTGCCCCGGTAGCAATCAAATTAACGTGATGATTATTGTTACTGACAGTTTCCCTAAACCTCTCTGTTCAGATAACAGATCAATATAGTGACAGCCCATGTTATGGACAGGGAGCAAATTTTGGTTAAGCTACTAACGCTAGCACTACTACACATAGCATTTGGTAAAAACCTAACGTTAACTTATACCTTTTCCGTTGGACGACTCCACTTTCTTTAATGTAAGGGTAGGTTACAATGTTGAAACTGGGCTTGGCAATTCGTTGACGTTATTGACAACATCAACAACAAGCGTTTGTAATCATTTTTCTCGTGCAGGCGGTGCCGCGCGCCATCACGACAGATCTATTTGGTTTTTTTTGGCTTCCTCGGTCCGTATCACGAGATCTAAATTACCGCCACCTGCTGGATGGAGTGCGAACAACAACGTGCGTAGACTTCTTTGGGTTTTATTTGGCGGGTGAGAAACCAGCTAATTCGCGCATTAGCGCCCCCCACAGGCCTGGCTAATCAGGAAAAACGATCTGACGCTTAAAGTAAGGGACATTTCCAAAGATAAACTAAAGTCCATAAAACAGCGTCATATTTTTGTTTGGTTGAAATGCTTTTTGCAGGCGTTTTTACGGCTTTCTCTTTGACGGTGATTTTAAAATCACACGTTATAACTGAGCAGCAAATTATAGCAGACTGTAGCCATTTTTATTTACAGTGGGCATTTTGACATAATAGTAGTAACACTGGCAGAGTCAGGGAGTGGGCCTGTGTAAAATGGGGGGTGATGTGTGCCCTGTTGGCCGCCCTTCACATATTAATACAATGGTTAAGTGCCCTCAAGGGTGCCCCTCAATTCAATAAATTAGGATGAGGTGCCCTTTAAAACAAGAAAACTCAATAATGTGTCTTAATGGGTGTCCTTCCAGTGGCAAAAATGTGATGCAGTGCCTTATAAGTTACTCTTTCAGTGGAATAGGCGGCTGTTATGAAATGCCCTAGTGCTCCGGTGGATGGAGGAAGTGTGTTAAATGCCTTATGGAATGGCAAAAAAGAGAGGACGTGTCCCATTGCCCCATGTCAGGTAGTAAGTGCCTTTTTCATTTTTTTGTCCCTACCCTCCAAACAACCCGAGTCCACCGCTGAGCAGTAAAACTAGGACTGCAAATAGTAAAAAGAATGGTGGCTTAATTTCCATGTAGTTGCTTAATGACATTTCTCGTGCTGGTTCTAAAGCACACTGTTGAGGCTGGTACACGTGGAATAAAAACCTTTTTCCCCAAAGAAGTCACATCTCTGCTGTGAAGAAAGGGGTATTTTGTTTCAGGGTAAATTTCCAGTTAAATGTCCCAGCATTAATCATACAGAGAGTATCTTCCTTCTGACCTGCAGTTGGGCCCATTTCTCAAAATAAAACATTATTGGTAATCACTCAAACACTGTAGGCTGTTGGATTTTGCATAAGATGTCATGCAGGTGGCAGTGACCTGCTGCAAGACATTTTTTGTCATACAAGATTCCAAATAGTGCATACCAAACCATAAAATAATGATTGAAATAATTCGTGGGTTGGAGATTGAAGTTGCTATGAATTGTTGATGTCCTTGTATCTCTGCGAGTGCTTTTGCTGATCTCAGAGGACATTTTCACACAGATGTTTTGTTGTGCAAACACTGGATGACTAAATGTCACTCTGCTAAAACAAAAAGATAAATTCAGAAAGTTGTATGACTTAAATGTGTCCATTTTACACAAGACTGGGGAAGAAAAACAAACATACAGTATCAGTTCCATATCAGTACTATGTATCAGAAGTTGCCAAACCAAAATTTCACAGAACATCATTCTGTTTGTAAATGGCTGGATTCATGTTGACAAAACGGACAAAAGTCCAGGTTATTGACAGCAGCTCTGCTGTGTATTCTGCTTATTGGTATTTAAAATGAACAATCAACAAAATAGATGACTACAGGTTGTTTCCTTTACTGACACACAGCTCCTGATACTCACTGGACTGGCTTATGTCATTATTTTAGAAAAGCTTTGTACAAACTGAAACACCAAGCCAGTGTTTTAAGATTTAAATGCTCTGGACTCCTTTTTGGTAAATCTAGCATTTGGGATACAACAGCATCAGTCTGTCCAGACAGCTGAAATGAAGATATGTACAAATTTTAACAATTTTATGTGATGTGATGACATACTCCTACATAACTGGTACCTACAGCTGCACCACTCGGGTGGCCAGAAAACTCACAACACACTCAGGCCAGACTGTGCACATTTTTTATTAGATCCTTCCCTACAGGTAGCCTTCAAAGACAAACAATTCATTTGCAACAACGGACAAAATGTTAAACAAATGCCATATTCACAGTATTTGTGCAACTTCAAACAGCTCTACATAGGCGCCTGTGTAGTCTACATCATGATACTCACTAATGATGTGCAGCCATTGCTCCCTGGGTGATACAGATGGTTAATATGTTTCAATCACACATGTGCAGTTTAGACATTTAGTCTGAGTTAATGATGGAATAATGTCAGGGGTGTATGTGGTGTGAGTGAAGCAGAGGCCCATCAGACGGGGAACACAGTTTTTATCAGTCTCGGTTCCTCCCGCAACTGTGCAAGCGTTCAGGACGTCCACCTGGGGGCGCTGTAACAGAGGACAGTTGAGCAGCAAATGTTGAGCATGTCTTTAGCTTTTCTGGGAACAAAGTCACAGTTTCACATAAGGCTATTTCTACAGTGCACTTGCATGCAAATTGTTGGACTAGCAGAGATGCACTTAGAGACCCCGGAAACTTGCTGTGAGAAAGACAACTTTCAAGTTCTCGTTATGGCTTTGACCTTATGATCTTTCTTTCCAGCTGCCAGGCGGGCTTTCACGTGATTTACTCTTCAGGAAGACAAAATTTCAAAGAATTTCTGGTGTAGAAACATACCGGATGACTCTTTTGGGATCATGAGCAGGTCTGTCCAGATTTCTACCCTCTGACTGGTCTCATACTCAGTAAGGAGACATGATATATGAAATTCTGTTCCTTTTTCACAAACAAATGCAGAGTCCCTGATCAAATTGGGTTTAAATCAATGTAATTATGTAGTGTTTTTCTTAAGACTGACTCTGCGCTGGGAAAGCAGAGCTCTCCACCTTTTCAAGGCCTTTTTGACACCATTTTCTACTCATTTACGAACTCACCATATACAAAAAATGTATTCTATTACATGTAGTTCCACTGTAAATCATGCATTTGCTTCACTTAATTACTTAAGTAATCTATTCATGGAGATTCTGACTCCAGCATAGAAGTTTGAAGTTTTATCTAAATGAATTCAAAAAAACAAAAAAAAAAAAACCCAAAACATAACACATTCATGCATGATACAACACCAAACTGTTGAAGAGCAGCCGGAGCCTCCCACCTCCTCACTGGTAGAATTTAATTTCTGTGTCCACGCAGTCAAAAAACAAGTCCCCCAGCTCGTCTCCTGGAATCTCTCCATTCAGCATGGCTGCAATCTCGCTCAGACACTGTGACTCCAGCTCTCTCAGGATCTCATGGACTGCAAAACCTTCGTCCTGACAGAGAGAGAGAGAAAGAGAGACAAGGATGTCAAAACAACAGTAACAGCACAGCCAGCTGACTAAGCCCTTAACCATGGTCAAGCCCCTGTATCTAGCCTAATATATGCACAGCATTTACTTTTATAAGAATTCAGATCCCACATCTTGGCCTTTTGAAAGTCTAATTCAACCAGATGTCTGTGGCGAGATACAAACTCTAGCTGTTCAGCAAAACGGCAGAAAAAGTTGCGTCCCCATTTACTACATATTGATAATAAACAACTTGCACTACATGCTAAATACTAGAGTTTACAGTTTTGTGGTTAGTTAACAAAACATCTATGCATCAATTGCTTTGTTCAGAAAGCAAATGATGTCATACATTCAGCAAAATACATCGACCATGCCTTGTAATGACCATCGTCAGTGTGGATTTTCACTACACGATTGTTGTGGTTGAAAGGAAATATTATCGGGACATAGAAAATTTGAAAGCACGCAGTTAAAGTTGCAGTAGATAACTTCTGCAGACGAGCTAGCAAGCTAACGTTAGCTGTAGCATGAGACTCATTGGGAAGCAAATCCGCTGCTGCTGTTTGCGCCGGCACACACTTTAATTCATTTGTTGTTGCTATCTTTCTTAAGTTCAGTTTGAACTGAGATGAAACGGTTGCAGGGAAAGTTGCAGCAGGCTTGAGCTCGAGCCAACTGACAGTGTGGCTTACAGACACTCTGTCAGTTGGCAGAGGCGAGTTAGAGCATGATGAGCTAATCAGCTCGTATTGACGTCACCTGTCCCTAAGAAGCGCAGTGTAGACCGGCGAATTAGGACAGAGAGTACAGAGAGCGACACTGATTTTTCATTTTTCTGCGAAACCCTCGTCCCGGTGGCAAAGAAAATATCAAGGTAAAAACAGGGCTTATTGGAGACCAATTTAGCAGCGAATGGTGTCATTTTTCAACCACTATTGCCCTGTTTAATCAGGTTATACATCATAATGACAAAGTTCAGCCAGAAAAGTTTTCTAGTATCATTTTAAATTAACCTTTAACTTTGTTAATTGTGGGTTTTGGTTTTTTTTTGGCTAATGAATAGCCGTGCATTCAAAATACAACAAACAACAAACACTGGAAGTCATAAATGATTTAAACAAACAAAAGAAAAAAAGGGGAAAAAAAAGAAAAAAACCCACCATCACTCAAATGACTACACACACTGCTGCAGTGTTGTCGGGTAGGACCAGTAGCTTATGGTGGCTAATGTTAGCTAACTTTAGGTACGTAGTGACTGACAGCGCTACTGTTTCACAGTACTTAAACATTATCCATCCTGTAAACTTTCACTTGTGGCCACATTAGCTGCTGTCCACAAAAAAGTAACATGAGCTCGCTGAAATGTTTTTCAGCTGTGAGTGTGTTTCAATCTCTTTTTGAGCGGCACTTATCAACAGCACACTCAAAATGAGAGCATTTTTAACAAACATACTGATGTTTTTAATTTACTCTTTTTTAAAGTGTGAACGCCCAACATGCTAAAAATGAAACAGAGAATTTGGTGACTACACCAGACTCTTGTGTGTCGGTAGCACACTGTTTCTGTGAATGTCATTTGACCTTATGCTACCTCAACTATTGTATAATAATCTCAAGGAGGTTGCAGGTTAAACATTACAAGTCAAGTCAGACAGGATTGTCAGCTAATGGAAAACGTCACCTTGTTTTGAAGCACTAATACCTCCCAGCATTCTCATGTTGATCTCTTGCTGCACAGTGTATTCATGTTTGAAACCCTGCTTTTTGGCTCTGAATGTGTACTTGCTGCATGTTTATGTTTAGTCTACACTCACACCATGTGTCCTGTCTGCACTAACTGTGAGGTCCTGTGGTGCTTTTATCCTGCGCTGGGAGTGTCAGTTCTGAGTGACTGTGTCTCTAATTTATCAGCGACGCCCGACCGAGTGGAACTTTCAATAAAATGCTTTGGATGGATTTATGAAATGAATGAGAATTTTCCAACTCTGCCTGGATCTCAGCAGGACTATCATTGACCTAGGTCGTCCGTCAGTGCCCACCGGGTTGGTCTCCATGGCGTTGAGCACCACTTGGTGGGCTTTGTACAGGTCGTGTCTGCGGTCCACCTGGCTCTGAAAGCGAGGCTGTTTCTTGACAGGGTCGTCCGGGCCAAACTGTGGAGAGACCACCCTCAGCACTGGGGTGAAACTGTCCGAGAAGATAAAAGGCTTGAATATAGACCTACCAGGGTACGGGTGGGGTGTAAGAACGGGAAGAAGAACAGGAAAGAGAGAGAAGAAGACTAAGAAAATCCCGCTGAAGTGGAGACAGGTTGCAGAAAAGGCAGGAAAGAATATTTGGAGCCTCAACACCTGCATATTGTTTGCATTTAAATTTGAGATGGCATTTCAATGAACTTGTAAGCCATTTTTATTTAACTTTTAAAGGTTCTTCTTGACTTTTCACCATCTGGTCAGTGTACTGTAGTTACTGCTGCTTATGCTGGCAGCTTTGTTTCTGACGCCATCAACTAAAACACGTCATATCCATTGCAGTTTGTTCTTCTAGAACCTACCACACACCAGCAGTGCGTGATGTCACAAATTCTTGCATAAGTATCCACTGACCCTCTGGTTAGGCAATTTGTAATAGACATTAAATGAAAATGCAGATCCCAACATTTAGGACATGTTTGGTAGGAGCGCAGGGAAGTCCAAAATAGCAATGACATATTTGATCACTACAGCAGTCTAAACAGCACTGTGGAAGACATTTTACAATGTTTAAAACTTTTCACAAAGCCTTCAATTCCTAGTAAATTCTTTATTTATTTTTATTTTATTTATTCTTATTTTTTATTTATTAATTTCTTTTTTAATGTTTATGAAAAAAACTTTGTAATTTAGTACTAATGATATTGTTCCTACATAGTAACACAAAGTACTAAGAGTCATTTTAATTAGTTTGTGATTGACTTTTACCAAAAGAGGGGCCCCATTTAAATCTAAGCATAATAAACATATTTATTATTATTTACTGATCTATTGAATACATTATTTTTTTAATGTATGTTAACTGTATGTTTGCGTGTAGACAAGTTTCACACTTTTTTCATGTTCAGCTTAGAAAATTTTGAGGTTATGCTCACTTGGCATTGGAAATTCCTTGGAAATTCTGTTTTGCATATGACTAATACCAGCTTCCAGGCTTCATTCCAGTAAACAAAGCATCCTGGAAATTATTTGGTATTGATGAAAATGTAAAATGAAGCCCTACCAATTTGTAGCATTTAACCCTTTCTTTCCCTGATTTCTCAACATTTTTAGAAGAGTTCAGCCAGAGCAGCAAAGACTTATGCTGCATTCACATGGAAAGACAGCAGACAGCATGAGACACCCTGGAGCAGCACAGGAAAAAAAGTCTCATTCACAAAGAATGGGATAACATTTATTAAACAAAATTATTTCATGGCTATTATTTTTTTTATTATTTTTCTAGTTATGCATGTAAGCTGTAAAATGCAGCTTTCCCTTTTTTAATTGCAGACCTAACATTAAAATTCTCTACAAACAGAATGTTTTGGTGGACAATCAGCTTTGTGCTGATTGCCTGCCGTAGCCTATATCAGCTGTTCATGTGACATCTTGGTAAGTTTCCAGGCTATGGTAAATACAACTCTGCATGTTGTTGCACCAAAAATATCAGCTTCTCATTGTTGAGTTTGGCCATGTTTTCTCCTGGTGGGAGGCATTTGAGGACTTACATAATATCCAGTTGTAAATGCTGTAACTTTCGAAGGCAATGCTGTCTACCGTTGCCTCTGTTCTCTTGCAGCCTAATCATTTTAACTGTACTGCTCTCATCCACTAAAATGGCATCCGGTTTGTCATCTAGGCTACTGTCTGCCTGATTCCATATGAACGCAGCATTAAATAAAGTAGGAATTGGTACTAAAACAAGTTTTTTTAATATATATATATTATGGCAGTACTGTGTGAGGCTGAGTTGTTTGGAATAGTAACTTTTTCCTTAAAGGATTAAAAACAGAGTTTACAGCAGTTCATATATCAACATGTTGAAGTACAAATGACTTATAATCTAAACTGATGTTTACAATTGAGGGTTATATTAGCGACATACCTAGAGGGGTCAGGGGTGGCAGTGAAGAAGTGGACACAGGGCAGGCTGGAGTCTCTGGGCAGGACAGACACCATGCTGCCTGTGGTACGGAAACCTCCAGAATCCATGCAGATGCCACTAGGCTTGTCCCTCAAAATGGACATCATCACCTCTGCCGTCACGGAGCCTGGGACACCGCAGAGGAACAACAAAGTAGATGAGTGTTACTGCCTCCTCCCAGGGTGATGTTCAGAGGCATTTTGGGAAATATCAAAGTGGACCACCCTCACCATCATGATGCTGCAGTAGCTCTGTGCCTCCCTTGTAGCGCTGTTTGGCCAGTTCCATCCTGGCAGGCGGGTTCTCGGGGCTGAACACCTGAGAAAAGTTGAACTCTCCTTAACCGTCCCACCAGCCCTGAGCTTGGGCTACGTTCCGTAGCTCTGGGTGCTCCGCAGAGACCTCAGTCCCGATGGTCAGCTGGTTGGAAATGTTCTTAACGCCCTCTGAGGGAGGAGGAAGTCAGTGTTAGCATTTAAGGACTCCTTGTTGAAACCAAAGTTTTGCCTTTTAAAAGAAAATGCAAGTCTCCTGTTTCAAAGTTTCCACCCATTTACCAGAACAGTACTGTTTAAGGAATGCTCCTTTGTGCCGTATTTGCATAGACATGGAGTGGAGCCTTTTGAACAGTTTATCTCCTCTTGACAGAGTGATCCAGCCTCGATGAATGAGCATCTACTCACCACAATTTCAGGATTCTCTGAATTATGTGACACATCTCTATAAGCCGTGGTCTCATGTTGAAGAATGAAGAATGAACAAAAGGATCTGAATGGGCCTTATTTACTTTGTAGTTTAACCTCCCACATAAAAGAGCAAATATGACTCATGTAAGTATTTAAATAATTCGTATGGATTTTCAACAGTCCTGTGTGGTTTAGTGCTCATTTGCTCTTTAAGACTGATTAAGCAGACGAGCACTCAATACATAACTCCAGTCTGGGTTAGCGTTAGCCCTGTAAAGACACCAGCATTGTGTGGCAGAGGTGGTCTGAGGTCCACAACTGAGGTCCAGACTGAAGCTTTTTATCTACCTCTGAAAGGATTGACATGACTTCTCCTCTAGCGCCGCCATCAGGTCAAAATTTCAGTTTGTCCAATACTTTGGTTTTTTGCAAAGTACCTGAAAAGAAACATTATCCATGCACCTCAGCTGTATTTTTTTCATGCTAATTACGAAGTCTTAGCTTGCTAATACTATTTGAGCTAAGTTACAATAATATGTTAGCATTTACATTGTGATCATGTCAGCATGCTGATGTTAACATGTGGCTTAAAGTTGGGATAGGCAGTTTATCTTTGGTGTCATTTCACTAAAATTCCATAATAAAGTTTCAGCATGTTGTAATTCAGGTGGTTTGAAAGAACACTAAACTTCTGCATCTCTCCTTGGGTGGTTGGGTCTTTGGCTTCAGGGTTTATTTCATGTTATGCGGCTCACTGAATATGTGCAGTCGAGTTCACCTCACCAACTTCGCCAGCGAGTTACCACTCAGCCCATAGACTTTACATTGTAGTGACATCACTTATTCCAAAATCGCTTTTGTCAGCTCATGGGAAGTTTAACAAGTACAAAACCTCCATGGATTGAAAATCCGGAATAGAAAGAGTCATAACTGAGCATGTTTGCAGTTCAAGGTGACCTGCCAATAATTTTACAGAGGCTATGCTGTATCCAGTTCTCTTAATACATTCATGGTCTACCTCATCTACTGTTTCCCTCAGTGCAATGCGCTGCGACGTCACAACCAAAATTTGGCACGGCATTTGTTGATAAAGTTTAATGAAAAAAAAGAAGAAGAAGAAAAAATAGAACCTTGCTATGGCTGCTGATTTGTGCAAAATGCATTCTGGGTAACTTGGGAGTGAGAAAGATGGCATTCTGATTGTTCCTTCAGTATGCAGTATGTGCAGTATGTAGTACATACAGCATACAGCACGTAGTATTTAGTGAGGTGGTTTTGAAACAGCCATTGTCGATGCTAGTATACATGCACCCATGCTCTGCATCCTCACCCGTAACCTTCTGAGCCACCCACAGCCTTCCAGCGGTTTCCAGGACCCAGGCCTCATTGCGGTCCACCAGGAGAAAGGTATTGTGATAGCTGAAGGGCGCAGGGTCCTCCTTGCACTGCCCCCCCTGACCATGCTGCTCCAGGAGGCTAGTAATCACTGTCAGCGCCCCCCAGGCACTGTCACCACGCTCCAAACCCAGTCTGAGAATCAAGAGCATGCTGTGTTACTTTCAAGCATAAAGCCCGAGTTTTCTCTGCACAGGAAATCAGTTATGCAGATTTCCTGCAGAACTAATTTAACCTTTATTTAATCGGTGTGTTTATCTATTTACTTGATCAGTTAATCTTTACAACTAACCATGTGGAACAGTTGAGTTTGTTGGCAATGTTCACACGCTCCCCTGCCAAGACTTTGCAAGGGAAATGCTACTGTAAGTGCTACACTTCAACACTACTTACTCGGCCTGTCATAACATGCTTGTGACAATCTGCACACCCTTCTGATCAAAGCATGACAGGATTAGGCTAATACTTCTACTGAATATCTAATATCCAGCCTGTACTTAATGAGGATGTAGTAGTTGCCACCATCAGCTCTGAAGATTATTCTTGTCTTTATTACTAAGATTTAATAAGCTGTTTATTATCCATATAGAGTTTTTTAAAATTATTTAAAGGTTTTTTTTTCAGTGCTCACCGGACAAGGTCCATGCCCAGCAGAGCCTCTTCGGGTGCAACTGGCTCTCGCGTCCAGACGGCCTCATTCCCAATGCAGACTCCCTGATCATTGGCTCCCATTTCAGCCCCCCACATCCAGGCGGGCTTGCTGAGGATGACAGCGTGAGTCTGCTCCACCTGAGGGATCTGGATGTATGTGCACTGCAGATGCAAATATATGAGTGACAGACAGTTCACATTAAGGTCACAATGCAATACACTTAGAAAATTCAGGATGAAAAGTGTCTGGCACGGTATGCAAAGCTGACATTTACATTGTTGCATTAATCCCCAGGATATCTGAAGCTACACAACAGTCTGTCAAAGTTACTTTACACATCAGTGAAACTCAAAGCTCTGGCATTCTCATTAAAGAGAATAGAGTTTGGTCTTCATCTGTATTTGTTTGAATTGAATTTAAAGAACAGATATTTTCAGAGTTATGTGTAGAGTGTAAAACTTTGGATGAGAAGCTGAATGTACAGCCCTGTACACATTAAGTTTATGTGTGGATTAACCAAGATTATTACACAA
>JAQLOL010000019.1:29257932-29270034 GCA_029783665.1 Naso thynnoides | reverse complement strand
CAAAAGGTGTATCTCTCTCTCTCCCTATACACACACACACACACACACACACACACACACACACACACACACACACAGCACACACACACACAAAATATGGGTTTTTGAAAATTAGATAAAATAAAGCAATCCAAATTTTCTCTGAGCAATTAAAGTTCCGGTTAAAAGGCAGAGGTGGAAGATGGGAGGGGAAGCTGGGCGGCATCAGTCGCACAGACAGTAATGACGGCGCCACTGCTGTTTAACAATCAAAGATGGGAGGCGGGGGCTCACAAGGAAGTCTCTCCTCGAAAAATACAGGTGTTTGGTACAATCAAAGCGCAGCTTGCAGAAATGACTGGGTTTGAAGTTGAAAGGGGAGGCAGAAGGAGAGGGGGGCATTGTGGTGAGTGAGTGCCTGTATGAGAAAAAAAAGTGACTCAGAAGACAACTGTGGGCTGGTCTCTCCTCCGGGATTTTGAATAATTAACAAGGATAAGGAAGTTGACTACTAGGTGCTTACTGTTTACTTTGTTTGGATTTTTTTCTGCCTCTGGAGGGGAAGTAGGGCTTTAGCCGGCCTAGCTCTCTGGAGGCTGGCGTGTTGGCAGGAGGATTTGTCTGGGACACCGGTGTGGTTCCCGTGGGACTAGAGGCAAGTCAAACCAGCCAGAGGCCAGTGAATCAGAATCAGAACCGACTTTACACACTGGCAATCTTGTATACAAAACACACATGTTCTTTAAGGAAAGTCCCAAGTTGTACACACAAAAATAAACACAAACTGTGTGCGCCTAAATTCAGATTGCTGTCTCACATTATCCATTCTGACCTTTAAGGGAACCGTAGTGAAAGCTCCAAAAACTTGTTCCTGACTAATTACTGTAATTAAAAATACAATAGATACAAGAGGCAATGATGCAGTATATTTAGGGTGTATAAGACAAAGGTAAATGGTTCCGGCTGAAAAGTGTAGAAAAATTCCTTTTAAGTTTAGTCATTTACAGCCAAGAACACAACAGATATGCATTAACAAAGATGCCTTGTTGGTTTTTTACAGAAAGATTGATTGCACTCTTATGTCTGTGCGCTCACTATGAAGCTACCAGTAGCATTTTAGCTTAGCTTAGGCAAAAAAAAAAAAAAAGGAAACAGCTGGTCTGGTTCCATCCAAAATGTAACAATTTTCACCCACAGCAGCAACTATTAATTTATTAAACAAACTACTTTTAGTTTTCTGCCTTGGTATTTGACTTTTTTTTCACTGTCGGAGAGCTGTGTTACCATCAGAATCTGCTCTAGTTCACATTCTCTTTGAGACCTTTTGAAGCCACACCAACATTACCGCCTATTTTTTATTCTTTAGTTTTTCCTTCTTCATTCAACATTGGTGTGACTTTTAAGTCAGCATAAATGTGACATTCCACTTCCGCAAGACAAAGAACGGAGTGTCACATAGTCCATGAGAAAAAAATAAAATAAAATAAACAAAATAATAATAATCTTTATTGTCCATAAACATGGAAATTTGTCTTCGGCTTCACAAAGTATTTAAAAACAAATCTAATAAGTCCCAATAAATACAATAATAAATAACACATCATACACAGTACAGACAACAATAATGAAGATGGTTCCAGTCTGAATGACGCTTATGAATTTAGCAAGGTTATTGCATTTGGGGAAGGGAAAGACTTTTTGTAAATGTTCACGGTTGCTGCAGCAGCTCTGTCTACCTGAAGGCAGTTTTATAAATTCATCATAAAGGGGGTGAGCAGGATCAGACACAATTCTCTGCGCTTTCTGTTTCACCTGCGTTTTATTAGTATATCCCCGTTGCTTCTGTTCTTTCCTTATAATTTTACTGGCTGTGTTTGTAATTTTTGCCGGTCTGGTTTTGTTCTTAGTGCCTAGGTGATCATACCATGTTCATATGGAGAGAGAGGCAAGCATAATGTAGTGCACCCTAATGTCATTTAAATGTCATTATGCATTACCGAGAGACACTCTGATATGGAGAGGACAGGAAAGGGTACTGGGAACTTATGAGAGGTGCCAACTGGTGTGTTTCAGCCCATTTAAAGCACTGGATGGTTTGATCAATGTTGCATTTGCTACCATGGATGGGGCAGATATATACATATTAGTGTACACCAGGGGGCAATCGAGATGTTTTGGCTTCACTTTTGAGGAGCTGTCATTTTGTCCAACTTTATTTATACAGGTGGTAAAAAGAAACAATGGTTGACATTACTTTTTTTTTTTTTTGACTAGTCACAGTGACTTCCAGTGGCCAATTTTGCTACCTTTTTATGAAACGAGAATAGCTATTCCCCTCAGTTTCCATCCTTCATGCTAAGCTAACTGGTTGATGGCTTTGGCTCGATATTTAACGTACGAGAGGAATGCCAATATTTCAGACTTAATTTCTGTTAGTAAAAATTAATTACTGACCATGTGAATACTAGCTTGAAACAATAAAAAATCTAGTCACTTAATATTTTTTTTAAAACCAGTATCTCATTTTCTTTCTTTAGCAGAACCGAATGGTGGAAAAGTTCCAAAATGTAAAGAAAAGGTACATTGTTGTATTGACATTATTTGAATATGGTTTTGATAGACAGACACCATTTCCTCAGTGCAAATCACGATTCAAATTCACCCCAAAAAAGAAATGTATGGTGGAGCAATGGCTATAGCAGCAGTATCTAACAAACCCCCAAAAAGAAACAAATTAATCTATTTTTTAAAAAACGGAAGATTTCATAATTTCATTTGCCTTCATGTTCAGCATCAGTTTGAAAAGTCTATGTGTAATTTCCTTATAATATATGACAGAGGAAAGAATATAGAACATAATACTGAGTGCACAAGCAGTTCACTGTTGACATTAATACATTGAGTGTGTTTTCTTGTGGGATGGGTTTGGTCTAAACAGCGTTAACATGTAAAGGTCAAAGTTGCTGCAGTCATAAAAAAGTGTTACTTCACTATATTGAAATTCAAAGGGTTTCTGTTGGATCGATGACAAGAGTAAATGTCAGTACTACAAGAAAAGCCTCCTAGCTAGACTGTTTCAAGAACCACAAACATTTTCATGTACACACGGCATAAATTCTTATACAAGAAATATGTACCGTAAGCAGTTACAGACACAAAAACTGTCAAACAAGCTATCTAAACACATTCAAATCATTAGGAGAATTTGTAAGCCCCTACCTGAAATTGCACTGTAATTAAATGTTATTAAGCAGTCTTTTTCTGATTGCATTGTATTCATGAGGAAATATGCTTGACTATTTAAAGACGTTGGTAAACAACAGTTAGACATGGTGTGTGGTCTTCAATTCAGCGGCCCGATCTCCTCTATGAGTACAAGTACATTAAACTGAAATGTATACGATGCTGAGACATTACACTAATCTCAGCTTTTACTAAGTTTTGCATGTGTCTGCAACAACTTTTTCAGCATGTTTACATTTTTTTATGAATGAATATCTTTGCAGGTTTTTTTTTTTTCCAGAGTTCTCTTTAATGTGCTGAAATTGAAGCACAGGTTTGGTCAAGTGCTCATGGAAAAAACACTCTGATTCTCATTGCCGGAAGGTGTGTATAAATCTATCAAGACATGTGGTCAATGAAGACTTTGTCAGGATTTGTTAATCACTCTGTGGTTTCATTAGGTGACAATCATGTAACCAGGCCAAACTCAGCACTTGTGAAGGGCTGCTTCAGGGAGAGGGGAGCAGAGGGGGTAGGAAGTCACTCACCGCCGGCCTGTCTGTGGTCTGTGTTTGTCAGTTGATGTGGAGCTGCTCCACTGACATGCTGTGACAGGAAAGGAATTAACTCGGCGATGAGACAAAATAAAAGAAAAAGGCCTAGAGGAAATGATGGTAAAACTATTAAATATGTGATGTACATTCAAAGCCACTGCAGTACATAAAAACTGACATGTTACAAGAATCAGGAGCTGGTGAAATTCAACATTTGGCAAAGACAAAAAGCCTCTTATCGCAGTTCAATCCATTCAATCCAACTCACATTTATGTGAGATGCCGGTTCTCTGAATGGTTCAGAACTGTCGTCTCACTTCTGCAGTGTAAGATCTCCAGATTTGTGTCTTGCGCCTGTGTTTTGGTGCAGGCTAAACCACCTCTGAGGAGTGTCCGCAATCAAAGGATTTCCAGGTCTCAACTATCTGATTCACAGGCTGCAGTCACTGCACTGACCAGGTTACTGCACCAGTGCCGTGCTGCATAAAAACCTTGATCTTGATTTTGGCCACAACCACGGCAAAGTGTAACTTAATGCATTACAACCATGTACCCAGTTTGTCTTATATTTAGGTCAAATAGTTTGCAATTTAAAAAGAAGAGATTAAGTTTGAATACATCATTATTTAGACCAAATATCATCCTCCCATGTTAGCAAGAAATGAGAAAAAAACAAAACTTGACGAATAAATTCAGATTTAAATGGATAAAGCTTGTAAGTGTGCTTAATCAAAACACTATTTTAAAGGTAACTTCATTGCTAAAAAGTTGTCCTACTGCATTAGGATGAGTCCATCCTGATAACACAAAATGTAGTTAAATTTCTGCTGATAAAGAGCCGAGGAACTTCAACTCTGACATTTTTTGATCTTAGAGGTGCTTCTGTTTGAAGACTCAAGTTTTCAAGATACTTGATGCAATGCTTTTGAAAGTGGTGAGGAGGAATTTTGCAAGAATTTTCACAAGGTGCAACATCACATTTAGAGAAACATCTCAGTGAATCAAAGTCCTGCATTGAAACATTTAGGCTACTTCAGTAAAAGACAAATAACCAAATGTGTTAAAAGTGTCAAAGCAAAAGTATGATGCAGTAGATTCATGTTAAAGTTTGTCAAGGAATTTATTTTAATTTCATGTTGTTAGTTTACTTAATCTATAAGAATGTATAATGGTATGAACAGATTATAAATTTTGTCTGTACAATTTTAATCTGGAAAAATAAAAACATAGCGACTATAGCTTCAAAGTGAAGTTAAGAGTACAAGATTTTCCCAAAAAGTTGAGTATTTAATGTTTATAACTCAAAAGTATATGTAGTAGGCCTATAGACCTACATTACTGCCTGTCTGACTTTGCTCAGAATGAAATCAAAAATAAATAAATAAATCAATTAAATAAATCAATAAATAATCTAATTTTTTTCTAAACTAATCTTGAGGATAAACTCCAGACCATGCTTTAAAGAACAAGTAGGATTTTTGGCACCTCTGACACGCTGTCCCATTGACCCCCGTGTTTCCCCAAAGCGAGCAGTTTCCTCTCCTCCAGCCGAGGGCGCATCTTCAAAGCCGGGCACTGCATTGCACTGCACCGGGGGGCGGAGCCTGACAGACTCAAGACGCGCAGCTTATCAGAAAGTTTGTCACTCCTGAGAATGCTGCTTACCTGTGCGCCGAAACGCTGACACTGCCACACCTGGAGCGTCTCCGATGGACCAAATCTGATGAAATATGATGAGGATATTATTTTTTTGTGCACTTTTTTCGACGAAGGGAAGAAGCAGCAAAGCTGAGGCGCATTTATTCCAGAAAGAAAATAACAGCAGCAGCTCACAGGTAAACTGCAATTTGTAACCAGTTCAGTCTACTGTACACGTTACCGTATCTTTTATAATAAGCCTATCTGGATTGTAAATGATCTAACATCACCAAAAATGACTAGGCTAGATATAAAATTCATTTATTCAGCTGTCGGTACATCCAGCTGGCAGCGCGTTATCTACAGGGAACTGTAAAGTCCATATATGAGAAAATCAAAGTTCCTTCATATTGTAAGCTGGCAAAGAAATAAAAGATGAAATTTCAATAAACAGAACATGTCGTAGCCCAACTACAATACACAGTGAAACTTATTTGACTTGGAGTGAGACATTTAAAAATACAGATTAATTTCCCACAAAGGAGACTATACGAACTGCGATTACTCTTAAAAATACAAAAACGGATTCACAACAAGTTCAAAGTCTCTTAATGTGTTCTGGAGAATGTCGTCAAAGCCTTTGCATTGTTGAGATAGTCCAACATCAATAGAATATAACGTTACAATGTCCAGGTTATTTAAGTATAATAATTTTAAAGTGTGGCTTATATCTAACAAGTTACTCTGTAAGTATGGAGGGTCAGTTTGACCTGGATGTAGGCTTGTGTGACATGCACTCAAAAAAATGCATTTTTTTTTAAAATCTGAAAATCTAAGTTTGAATGATATTAAATAATATTTCACCTGTTAGTCATTAAACACTGATGGGGAGTCATATCTGTATTATTTTTATGAAAAGGAGTCAAGTCTGAAGATTAAAGCTGTTGATTTTGTTTCTATTTTTTTTTTTCCAGCACTAATTTTTTTTCTGTTCATTTAACATGCAGTTTAATGTGGTCTCTTTTTACCTGGTAAAAGTTAAAATAGACCATTATAATAACAGACCTTGTGAAACTGATTTAAATTGGAGATTGATGAAAAATTTCCTGCAATAAAAGACAAATACGTTCTCTTCATTAAATGCAGGAGAAATAGAAAACTTTAAATCATGATACAGACATCAGTCTAATTATTTAGGACGAACAGTTACTTAAAAGTTGAACTGCACATGATCTAGTTTAACCATTTCCATTAAATTACGTCTGCACATCAATCCAATCAATTTCATTTTAATCATGTTTGTAGAGGCAGACTTAAATCAAAAATGTGTGGCTGAACTGTTTTGATTGATCATTTTTTACAATTTAGGTCTCAATAAGACAAACAGTACCTGCAGGTTTTTAAGACTTATTCAAATTATTTACTTTAGCAAAAGTAGCAAAACCACAAGGTAAAATAAAGGTCATCTATTCTAAATTTCACCTGAGGAAAAGCATAGAAATATCAGCAATCAGTGCTCTTAAAAGTACCAGTCTGCAGAATACCTTACTCTTCTACTGTACTTTTCATACTAATTGATCATTGCTCATTATTTGTCTTGTATGTAAATGCTACTTCAAAGTTGTATTTGGTCAAATTGAAGCTATTTCAACCACTCTCATCACGTTGGTTGTTAAACCTAAAGCAGTGCATCTTTTTTTTTTTTTATAAATGAATCATGTTTTGTGTAAAATTTATATCTAAAAAGTTACTTTAATTGTTAATTAAAACAAAAGGGTAGTATATTTATATATACTGTATAAAGTAGCATCAAAATATAAAGAAATTAATGGAAAGTAAAGTACTGCACTTGACTTAACACATCTTAACAGTTTTTGTAGTGACTTAAATTTTAATTTCTGTGCAGACCAGGATGGCAGCTGCCACATTTTTGTAATTATTCTGAATGAAATTCTTTTTGTATCCTTGATTTTTATCACTGTGTGAACAGACAGATTAATACGTAAACAACACAAGCAAGCACATGAAACCGTGTTCAACAAAATCCTTTTGCATGACAGTGTGTGTTTGTGTGTGTGTGTGTGTGTGTGTGTGTGTGGTGAAACCTGCGAGTATTTTCGCTGTAACATCAGGATTGCCAAACTTGTCATAAAAAATACATCTGATCTTAAATCTTTGTAACTCAGATGTCAGACAGTTTTCTGGTGGCACAGTGTCATCTCAGAGGAGACAGGTGGATATTAAACTGCTGTTAGAGGCTTCCGTAACTAGAACTGCCGCATTGTGTGCGTTGTAGTAATAATGCATCAGAGCATTTTAGGCAATTGCGAGTGAATCAGTGTCGAACAGATGTTCCTAAATCACTGAAGACATAAAGCTGTCAACCGTATCTAAACTATCTCTGCACTGAATTACACAGTGAACTGATTAGTTGAGATTAACTCGAGCTCTCTATTTCACTAACTTAATCCTTCAGTTTGATGCGCAAATTGCCGTTCAGTTTGCTGATTTTCTAAATTTTAAGATATTTATCATTACACCCACTTGACTTTTGACTGGTTTCGGTTCAGACTTTGATCATAACACCAGTTCTTTAAGTTTGTTTCGACATGTTTAAAGTCTTTGTGCTGATGTGCAGCGCTTTTTCACACACGCACACTAAGCAAACTTATTAAGTTTTGATTTTACCAGTGAAGTGTTTGACACTCGCTGTGGTGCGCTCTACTGACATCTAAACTGACCTCTGCCAAATTGATGTGCTTGTCTCCACCCATCTTGTTCTCTAAGCAGTTTCAAACCAACTACTTGAAGATGCCATTTGTCCCAGAATAGTTTGTTTGGAGTATCGCAAGACTGTCCACATTACTGTTGTAACGGTTTGTTATTCAAGGTCTGAGATGAGACTTGTAGTGGCCAGAATGTGGATTAAACCAGGCCTGTAAATTATTCTTGTAAAATAAATTTCAAAATTTGTCAATGCAACAGTGTAAACTAGCAAATCAGCAGTCTTAAAATGTGGTAAAAGCCTAATCGTAAGGCTCTCAAATCCAAAGCTGTGAGGTCGAGAAGTGTAAAATCTTAAGCACACTGCACTCAATCTGTTGTGTCTTCATTTTTGAAAAGCAACAGAGAAGTTTGCTCCTTTGCTGTGCCTCATCCCGATGGCAGACTTGTAAACCGGGGGCTGTGCTTGGTCTTGGTCGGGCAGGTTTTATGACCACAGCTCTGTCATTGCTCTACACCTTCTTCCTCCTCCTACTCCTCCTATGGTTGCTGTCCCCCCTCGGGGCCCCCCTATGCCAGCTGTTTCCCTTAGGAGCTCTCGGCGCTCCCAACACTTTGATGAGCAGAGGAGGATGCTGCTGTCTTCATTTGTTTACAGTCGTGTCAGTAAGAGCCGAGTCGGGGGGACCGTTCCACCGTACGTCTGTGTTGCATTCCCAAAAAATTACAGAGCTGCTCTGGCTCCAGGCCGACGTGACATAAATCAGCTTGACCTTTAACACCAGACCTTTCATTAAGGAATTCCAAACTAATTGCTTTACGATTTCATTGCAACTAGAAAGCATCTCTGAGTGGGTTTGAGTGAACCTTGAGTAGGAAGTGTTGTCCTCTTGGTTTGTTCGTATTGACTTAACAAATTGAGATCCACCGAGGCAATCCTCCACTGTCAGTCAGTGTGACACCACCTGTGTGCTGAATATTCGACATGTCCTCTACTGGAGCTTGACCTCTTGTTCCTGGGTGACCTTGCGCAACTTCTTATGTCAGATATCTTATCACAGGTGATCTCAAGACATTAGATACTAACCTCTAAGCTTCAGACTGCTTTACTGTTTCCTGCTGTTAAGATAATTGAAGATGTTCCAGGATGGGGGTGTGGTGGAAGTCGACAAGATTGTTTGGGGCTAGGCGAGGTTTGGGGCCGAGCACAAGTCTCGCAGACTGATAGCTCACTGTTGTAAACTTCCACAGACTTGTTCAACTTTAACAAGCTTCGGGTCACCTTTGGAAATCAGAGCCACTCCCCCTGCCGATTGACACTGTTGAGGTTTGGACAAGCGTACATACCTGGAGTGTGTTGGGGACAGGATGCTGTTTCAGAGCGTGTGCCCATAATTATATACATAAAGTAAATCTCCTCATGTTTTTGTTGGGCTCCCATTCTCAGGCTCCTGGATGCCGTCAGTCTGCAACTGTTGATGCTGTCTGCCGCCAGTGTGTAAGGGGCGGGGTGTTTTACGGGCCGTCTTTTGTAACTTGCCTGGAGGGCTGCTGTTGTAAATCATGTGTGATTTATAAAAAACAGGTTCTTCTGTCTGCCAGGTTTCATCTGCACAAGCCTCATAGACGTACAAATAGACTTTGGCCTGCAGCCATACCTCCCTGGAACTTCTTCCTTTACCAAACTGCTCTCCTGTCAACACTCCCCTTCACTCTCGTCCCTCCCCCCGCTGCTGCCTCTGCACAGGGCCGATGATGTTGTTTTCTTTGCGCTTGTCTTTGACTGTCCTCCATGGGAAGTACCTGGCAGCGGATGCATGTGGCAGGCTTCTGCCTGGACACGTCTGTCTCCCCCTCTCTGCTGTCTCCACGGCCACGCAGCGTGAGAACTGCAGTATCCATGGCAATGAAGGAGGTGTGCTCCGAGTTGGGTATTTAAATGTTGTAGACAGGAGGATTTAGGCCTGAGTGTCTGCACTTCTGATGCTCAGAAATGTTAAATCAGCAGAAGCTGAGTAAATTCAAAGCCTGGAAAGAAATGACCTCAAGACTTCAAGTCAGTGTGTGTGGTTCAGTGACGTCATTGAGAAAATGCAACTGTGAGTAAGGAGGGCTGAGTCGATATCAGATTTGAAGAGGTAACAGTCTGTCTGCTTTTTCTCTCTGCAGGTGTTTTGGGTGCATTGCCATCCTATCATGTGGTAATATTTTCAGCCTTCCCCACAAGGTAGTGAACAACACTTTGAGTGGCTGAAGTCATCATCAGTTTTGCACCTGCACCAGCTGCTCACATGGCCCACCCTTACGAGCCTTGGTTACGGACAGCACCACCTAGCGGCAGCTCAGAAGACATGAACATCCCCTCCTGGTGGGACCTCCACAGGGATGTCCAACCAGGCAGCTGGATAGACCTGCAGGCTGGCCAGGGTGTCGGCTTGCCGTCTGTGAGTCCAGGGAGCTCCATGGGGTTGCAGTCTTCTTTAGGCCCCTACGGCTCTGATCCGCAGCTGTGCACTCTGCCGCCAGCTCAACACGCTCCAGCTGCACACTCTTCCCACCTCTTCCCTCAGGATGGCTTCAAGATGGAGCCACTGGCCCCTGAAATGCTGCAGCAAGAACCATTCTCCATGGAGGAGCCACAGGAGAATGTTGTCTCAGCCCGCCCTAAGCCACAGCGCCGCTCCTCCTCCAGAAGCGCTGGCCAGGCTGTGTGTCGCTGCCCGAACTGCGTCCACGCAGAACAGCTGGGCCAGAGCACTGATGACAGCAGGAGGAAGCACATGCACAACTGCCACATCCCTGGATGTGGCAAAGCCTATGCCAAGACCTCCCATCTGAAGGCTCACCTACGGTGGCACAGCGGCGACCGGCCGTTTGTCTGCAACTGGCTCTTCTGTGGCAAGAGATTTACACGCTCAGATGAACTGCAGCGCCACCTACAGACACACACTGGCGCTAAGAAGTTCAGCTGTGCATTATGTCCTAGAGTGTTTATGCGCAATGACCATCTGGCCAAGCACATGCGCACGCACGAGTCCCCGCCAGGACACGGGGATGATAGGGTAAATGGAGAAGGAAGGATGGATAAGGGCTTTGATGCAGCTACGCCTCCTCAGTCATCCTCAAATGTGTCTGCATCTGACACCACAGAGCCTCCGCTGAAGCTGAAATGCGAGACAGACCCCTCAGTGTCCAGCATGTCAGGACAGTCCGGCTAATTTCATCACTTTCAGAAGATTTTTTTGCAGTTAGGAATTTACCATTTGTGCTCCTCTGTGTCTTGGAGGTGGCATAGTTTTATATTAGAATAGAGATTTAAAAAAAAAAAAGGTTTGGACAAACTTGTTCTGATAAAAGTTTGATGGAACAGAAAGTGTGCCACTGGTCCTGTGATTTTATCAACTCAAACAAATGAGTGATATATGCACAAAGGAAAAAAACAGGAATTCTGCTGATTCCGTGCATAGGAAACAATCCTTTGTTTACTAAAGGTGAAAAATGGCTAAGGAGGCAACCAAGCTGAAGCTGCAGCTTATTGCTGGAATGGATCGCTGCTAGAGCCGCTACGACCAGTAGACCATGAGAGCGGGATGAGATCAACTGATAGTAGCTTGTTAACTTGTTTACAATTTAAAAAAAAAAGAGATCAAATGTGTTACTGAAAGAGTTGGAGAAATGTTTGTCTCCAACACCCAATGCAGTTTGATTTACCGGTTTCAAAGGCAGCAGGCTTTTGAACAGAATAAAGAAGATGGTTATATTTAGTTTGTATTTCAAACTGTCAGTGTGTGTGTGTGTATAGCCTACTGTGCAACTTGTAATGAGACACTGGAATATAATTACAGCATTTTCTTGTTTTTAAAAGGTCAGTAGCTGTTTTGATGGTTGACAGCCAACGCCACAAAAATGTGTGTGTGTATGTTTGTGGGAATGTAACTTAAATAGTTCTTAAATGAAATAAAAGTACAACAGACCTTCATGCTTT
>JAQLOL010000019.1:29235456-29257832 GCA_029783665.1 Naso thynnoides | reverse complement strand
ATATAATATAATATAATATAATATAATATAATATAATATAATATAATATAAAAAATAAGAATTCTATGCACTACCAAGGCTTCAATTTACCAACTGTGTTTCTGTCACAAACACAATAATGAGAATAATCATACGGTAGGAGAATGTGGCACTGATTCAGTTAGAAACAATGCAACAATTAGGTGTGAAAATAATGTGAAAAAAGAAAAATTCACAAATAACTAAGCAAACCTAAAAAATGAAAAGTGATGAGAGGCCCTTTGGGTAGTGATGCTCGGCACTCTCAGCAGGTAAGAACGAGAAGACGAGGCTGAGCTTTGTGATCATCAAAGCTGGATATGGAGAGATCAACTGTCAAATAAATTCTGGTTTCTGTGTTCATATTTGGCAACAAACACAACCCCACAGATCCACCATGTCAACACCACGGGCTGCTGCCACTGAATGAAACTCTCAGAAAGGTACTTTACTCCAGTGGCCTCTGTAGTCCTAAAATTTAAAGCTGCACTAATCAATATTTTCATATTAACAAGGATTCAACTCAGAGTTATCACTGAACTCTGCATCTCCACTGACTGCTTTGTGCTGTGTTTTTGTGTATTTGAGCTCAGTGTTTTGGTTTTCTGTGGTGCTGTTTTTGTTCAGTCTCAGCACATTTATGAAGCTCATTTATGAAGCTCAGCTGTTACGCAAAAATGTACTGATAAACTGCTCAGCACTAAAGACAAATTAGCTACAACCTAGTGAACGTAAGAGGAGCATTAAAGCTCAGGTAGGCAGTTTATCTTTGGTGTCATCGTGCTAAAATCCCATAATAACCTTTCAGCTTGTTGTAATTCAGGTGGTCTGAAAGAACACTAGACTTCTGCACCTCTCTTTGGCTCTGTAATCAGACTGTGATGGGCACTTCTTGGCCAAAACCAGGTAATTTCAGAGAGTGTGCGTTCCTTTTGGCTGTGCTTCTTGTGTCGCTATCCGGCCAGTGTTTGCGTGACACCACTACGAGCTGATTGTGTGTTGAAACAACTGATTTGCCTTTCGTTCCAAAACTGGCCTCTGGCGACTTGACAATCGTGTCTGCAGGCGACATCATCAGCTGGTTTGAGTCGAGCTGAGACGAACCAGTTTACTTCGCTGCAACTTTCCCTACAACAGTCTGATCCATCTCTACAGGGAAGGGAAGGTGCAGCGTAGTTGCTTTAGGAGTCTCATGCTACAGCTAGCTTGATTTCCAGTCATTGCCTACCCCAGCTTTAAGCAGCTTCACCTAAGAAACTGGAGAAAACCAAACCAAGCTACAAAAAGAGTGAATATGATATTTTCCAGGTAGAATTGATAGACATTTGCTCTGAATATGTTTGATGTGAATTTAGGCATCTGTTTTACCAACAACTTTGCAAAATGTCATTTTAAGGTGCTAATATGTCAATGGTAGGCCTGCTTACAGCTTGTTCTGCTGATGGCCAAAACAAAAAAAATATATACTGTTCTTTTGTATCGTGCATGTGCAGAAGAAAATCTTAAAGGATTCAGCTGATTGTAAATTCATGCCTAAGGTTCAGGGGCTGGTGATTTTCCTGCCCATGATGTCCACGTGTACCTCATAAGTGAGTTTATACAGCTCTTCCTAATATCATCAGCCTGATTACCATTTGCATGTCAGATCAAGCTGCAGTCCCAATCATCAACAAAGAATGCGTGAAGGGCTTATCTCTCAACACGTGTTATTAGCAGCTGTTGGTGTGTCTGCACTATTTTCATGTTCACTGACACCAGCAAATGTTTAACAAAACTCTGTTTTTGAAACATTACAACCTTTGAAGTCTGAGTTTGCATGCAGAGAGACTCTGTGTTAGCAGTCTGGCAAATGAGATGAAATGCAGCTGAACAACACATGCATCCGAAGTAATTTAGGTTACTTGTTTTTGATAGTTAAACTTCATAATCAGTATGTGATCAATAGTCCCGTAGCAAGCAGTGTGAGCAGCTTTACAGTTAAAAACACTTAGGAGACAAACATTAGGTTGAGAGGGAGTATGCATTTTTGGAGGCTTGTGATTGCTGTATTTATGTATAGAAGAAGAGAAATGGAAGACTTGCTTAAACATTAGTCAATTATTGTATATAAACTATTATTATTAGTAGATGTTATTATTGATAATCTTTTATGTTGGTCAATAGAACAAGATGGACAACTTTTTTTTTTTAATCGGTTGCTGTAGTATATGTTTTAGTTGACTGTAATGAGTTCTTTTAATAAGTTAAGTATCATGTAATAACTTGTATTTAATCTATTATTGTCACTTATTAAATAAAAACTATATTCTGTGTCCATGTTGATCCTTTATTTACCAGAAACGTGTAATAATTCTTAACTATTCTGTGCGTTTCATCTTCACTTGAAATACAACAGCAGACAGCATAACTTTTATTACTAATAGTAGCAGTGTAAATAATAGAAGTAGTAGGCTTATTAGTAAGCTAGTAGCCTAGTAGTAGCAGCAGCAATATTATAGTAGTAGTGGTTAGTAGTAGTTGTAGTAGTAGAAGCAGTGGAAGAAGTAATTAGTTTGATAGGCGTATTTTTGTGCATTTTGTATGTTTGCATCCTCACGATTCCAATAGGCCTACAAAATGCTTTTTTTTTCTTGAACAATTAGGTGTGATTTTTAGATTTGCAGACATGATAAAAAAAGGATTTTGTTGTTCGATTCTAATTTAATAGTAGGCCTGAATGGACTTTATCTGTGTGTGTGTGTGTGTGTGTGTGTGTGTGTGTGTGTGCGTGTGTGCGTGCGCCAGCATGTAACAATTATTTTTTTTGGCCTTTTCCTTGAAATTCCGCCACATTTCATGTGGCTGTGGCCATCGTTTGATGATAAATATAATAAATTGGAGCAGTAAGTTCTTGGGTGCGTGCTGTATGCACTAGAGCTCAGTTATCCTGCGCTCAGAGCCGAGCCAGCAATGCCTACATGTACCAGGATGCATTGCGTGTGAGCTTCTGTGGCTTTTGTTTTTTTTTTAAGTGGCAGCACGCCCCCTGTTGATCAATAGGCCTATAAGCGTGCACTAATGAATTTGTTGCTTCAGCTGACATTTACCATAATGACTGGACATACCTAAGACGTTGTTTTTTCGTTCTATTTATCGCATACCTTCACATATTAAAATGCTTTAAAACTAAAACAGAAACAACACTTAATTCGATGTTTTAATGACCTCTGAAATAAATCCACATAAACTCGATAATATGATAAATTGCTTGGTTTTTAGGGCTCAGGTTGGGAGTGGGTGGGACGGGATGGGATGTCTTAATTCTGTTTTTTGTTTGTTGTTTTGCTGTTTTTGTTTGTTGTTTTCTCTTTTTTTAAGCACTATGGGTTGCATTTCTTTTATGTATGAATAGTGCTATATAAATAAAGTTTGAAGTTTGTTTGAAGGTTGGGAAACACTTCAATGCTGAAACTGTTACATTCAGGGTCACGAACCATGATATTTGCACAAGAGGCTGTCCCGTTCCAGATTAAAAACAAATGTGTGGTCAGGGTAACGTTAAGCTGTCTCAACAAAAACTAGGTAAACATGAATTTAATTATATGTTTTAGTCTGTTGAAACCAATAAACAACCACCAAAACACGCACACTGACATACCACTCATTTTTATGTCCGCGAACACGCTTAAGCTTACGCTGCCATTGACTTACCTTACCAGAGGCGCCTGAAGGCACCATGAACTGGAACCGGAAGCGGATCGGAAAAGGAATCATACGAAACAGGAAACGCCTCAGTGGATCCATTTTCTAGCTAGTATCTTAGCCATTTTTGTTGTTTGTACCTTTACAAACTCAAGTTTGAAGGACATTTTTGTGTATTTCTATTTTTGTTAAAGTTAAACGACGATCTTTTCAAGATGGGAGGCGGCGATCTGGTAAGTATGATTTATTTCCTCTACAATAGACTCTCTCCGATTCTTAAAGACTGCGAAGACTAAAATCCACTTAAAATGTGGATGTTTAAAGATGCCCGTTTGCTTACTGATGTCAATAAAGCTGTTAAAACAAGAGGTATGGACAATTGCACTGAGTCACATCTCGGTTCAGTAATTGTCACTTTGACTGTGTGATATTATACTGTCATATTTTAATAGATGTTTCAGTAGCTTATCGTCAGTAACCTAACGTTACAGGTCTAATAACTTAAATATAGACATCAACATTAGAATTGAGAGTCAACAGTAGGAGTTGATTTTTTTTTCGATCGATTACTCAGTAAATTTGTGACTGCACATACCCTAAATATCTCATAGATTTCTTATTACCCATGAGATATTGATTGCACGTCTTGTCATATTTATCCTTATACTCATACTGTGCGTATGAATAATTTTGGTAGACAGGGTTGGTTGATTTGCTGTTAAACCGTTTCAAGTTAGTAAACAAAATCCAGGACCAGGTAGTTTTTTTTTTTTACCAAAACAGTTAACATTACTGAAAGTCTTCAACCTCTGTCTTTTGCCAGAACTTGAAAAAGAGCTGGCATCCCCAGACTATGAAAAACATTGAGCGTGTATGGAAAGCTGAACAGAAACATGAGGCCGAACGCAAGAAGATTGAAGAGCTCCAGAAAGAATTGAAAGAGGAACGAGCCCGAGAAGAAATGACGAGATATGCGGAGGACACCGGTGCCATTAAGTTAGTTCTCTGATGTTTTGAAAGTGGTTCTGTGGGTTAATACAAAAGTGTGGTGCAGTCTTTAAGCCATGTTTTGTCTCTTTATGCGATCACAGAAAAAAGGATGATCGTCTGGACTGGATGTACCAGGGTCCTGCTGGTCAGGTGTCCAGAGATGAGTATCTCCTGGGACGTCCCATTGATAAGCAGATCACCGAGCAGTATGAGGAGCCTGAGAGCGGCCCATCGGCTGAGACTGGCCTCCTGCCTGGGTCCATCTTCAACCCCACCACTCCTGCTTCCAACCTCGACCTGGCTGCCAAGATCAGGGAAGACCCCCTGTTTGAAATCAGGTTAGTAAGTCCCCTGGCTCTTGTAATTTGTTCTGAAAAGATGCTTAATGTTGCCAATACTTGAATATTTTTTTGTGCTTGTTTTCTGAAGGAAACGTGAGGAAGAAAAAAAGAGAGAAGTCTTGACAAATCCAGTGAAGATGAAGAAAATTAAAGAAATGGTAAAATTTTCTATGACACTTTTGCAATGTATTCATTTGTTGTTGTTTCTGTTTTGAGTTTAGATATTTTTTTAAGATTAAAATTTATATTGTATTCCGGTAAAGAACCAACTCATTCATATCCAACATTAGCATGTACTGGACTTCTTACCATTGTGAAATATTGTTTTAGTAACACAAAGCAACTGCAGTTGTATTTAAAGAGGGGTGTCATGTCAGAAGAGGGAGATTGTTTACTATTTTTATTCATTAATACAATATTAATTGGTTCCCTTGCAGCTGCGCCAGAATCTCGACAAGAAAGACAAGAAAAAGAAGAGAAAGAAGGACAAGAAGGAGAAAAAGGGAGACAAAGAGAGGAGAAAGGACAAGAAGCATAAAAGACGTAGTTCAAGTTCAAGCTCAGGCGAGGAAGATGAGAAGAAACACGGGTATGTAAGTAGGCTTGGACGATATCCAGATTTAGTTTCCTGATATTGTCCAGCCCAAATACATAAGAGACGATATTATCACTCGCCAATTTTTCTCCTGCTTTAAACATGAAATTTTGCCAAATTGGCGAGCTGGCATTCTTCATTGAAATGAACTCCTCCACGTCTGTATAATAAAGTGCTGCATGCATGTCAACATCATGCCAATTAACCTGTGTTGATCTCTCCACCTCAATGAATAGCAACACGCGTGCTCCTCCGCCACAGCAGCTCTTCATGCGTTTTCTTTTCAAAATAAAAGCCCGAAGATGCCATAAGATATTGGATATTTGATATTGTAAAACATATATAATATCTATTATTGGTCCAAGCCTATATGCAAGGAGATCGTTTAAAAAAAATTAACACATGCTATGTAAATGATTTTATATGTGTGCTCAACCAGCAAAGCACATGAAATAATGCAAAAATACCATTTTTTTCAGTTCAATTAAGGAAACAGTTTGAATGATTTTCTTTGATCTCTTTTCAGGTCACATTCACAAGATTATTCCTCAGCAGACGCTAAGTCTCGTTCCCATCATCTTCAGGGCTACGGCCTACAGGTCAGTCAGCAGTAGTGTTTTATTTTACCACACGCACACACATCACACATACATATGATCAATTATACAGTTTCAATTATTAATCTCTCCTTGGACCAAATATTAGAAAGCTCTTATATGTCCTAACAATTAAATCTTCCCTCTCAGATCCCCGCTGGCAGACATCACCAGTCCTCAGCTCCCTCCAAGCATTCGGTGTGCCGTGAGAGGAGCCGATCCCGATCGCCTCGCAGGAATAACAGGGAAAGTCACTCTTATTCTTCTTCCTCACAGAGAGGCGACAGAAGGGTCGAATCCAGAGCTTCCAACCCACAGAAAGAGCGTTACCAAAGAGAGAGGCCCCCCGTGTCCAAGTAAGAGTTCACACTTGTAAAGGATGGCTGTAGTCTTAATATTGACAGTATTTTAATCCAAACAGAATTTTAAGATTTATGACTAATTCATTACTCTGACTAAAGTCACTCATTTCTTCAGTATTCAACCTTTAACCCTCCTGTCATGTAGTTGCCAATGTAAATTCTTGTCTCTTATCTTTCTACACATTTTGTGGTAAATATCTGCTGTGAATCATTCCTTGAACAGTTGGTTTTCCAAGTAGATTAAAAATGTCGGAATGTTTGCCATCAAAAGGTTGGTTTGTATGGAGGACCATGAGAGTCACTGAAATTGTAATAAAGCATTTCCTTCATTAAAAATAATTTTACAATTAAAAACTGGAATTAATGAAGTAGTTTACAAATCCATTTATATATCCATTACATTAATAAAGGAATTATAAAAAGATTTTACAAATTAAACTTTAAAACTGTAAAGAAGTACATCGTTTAAAAGTGGGTTAATGAATTTCTAAATAAATGATTGAATTCAAAGATCAATTTGAAAATGCAGTTTTAAAAACAGAAATAAATTATTGAATTCACAAACTGAATTAAGAATACAGCTTTTAATCAGGCATTTAAAAGAGCAATTTCTTTTATTTTCATTTCCATTTACTTGCTGCTTTTTCTTATCCTGTTAGCTAATTGATTTGCAAAGTCACTTACACCCTCCATTTAGACGCCAGGTGCTAACCAATCAGAGAGCTTGTTACATACCATGGCAATTTTGCATTGTTTTACGTCATTTTTCCAGTTCAAGGCCGAAAGTCTCAATGGAGAGGCATTACAATTTTCATTTGCATTTCAACATGCTGGCACAAAATCTTTTTTTGGATAAAAGTCATAGACATATGGGAAAAAAAACCCTCAAGGATGCAGCAAAATATAAAAAAATATATTTGTGTAAAGGCAATCAGATAATGTTTTTATATTGTAATCTACTTTTAATAGCATTGTCTTTATCACCACCCACCGTAAATGTATTCCAGTAATATTTAATCCATGTTTTTTCTTTCTGGTGTAGGAAACTCTCTGCAGAAGAGCTTGAGCGCAAGAGGCGGGAGATGATGGACCAGGCCAAGCAGAGGGAGGAGGACAGGGAGAATAATGTGAAGAGATACAAGAAGCAAGACGAGCAGGAAAAGCTGCGGGAACAAAATGCCAAGCATGACCGCCACGCAGGCTTCATTCAGTAAGTTTCTGAGCAACACGGACAGATGATCAGAGGCTGTGACGTGGGAACTTGTCTCTTGTTCTGTTTGAAATAGAGATGCATCAACTCACATTCTTATTCATAGTACCAGCTGAGTGAATAATGTAAGCGAGTCACCCCTTTTGATACTTGATCAGATCTGCTCCAACTTTAGCTTTAAATGCACAAATAATGTTCTCCCGATGTCTATCATTTATGACTGTTTTTGCATGCTCAATGTTTTAGCTCCAATAACAGCATCTTTCTCCTCTCGCAGTAACATGAAGCTGGAGAGTGCTGCCAGCTCTTCCTTAGAAGACAGAGTGAAGAGGAATATCCACTCCATTCAAAGAACGCCAGCTTCCCTGGACAACTTCATGAAGAGATGAAGCCACAACACATTTATCCTACAGACAGACTGAACTGAATTGATTTAAAAGGCTGGGAAATAAACCCACCATCACCCTTTTTTTTAAATTGAGGTTCATATGTAAGTATTAATGCATTGATAACAGGTCGTGTGCTGGGAGTTGTGAGATCAAACAAGGAACCTCATGGATCCACACCTACCTGTGACTTCGATTTTAAAAAGCAGTTTTGGAAAACTGTGAAATAATTTATATTCCACTAAAATGCAAAAGGCATGTCATTACCGAACTGTTGTATTTACTTTATTGAAAGCTAGTACTCCTGTAAAGTTTGTATCATCTGATCTTTGTATATATAGTTTTTGTGTCACAGTATTCAGGGACCTGCTTTTATCTCAGAAGTTTTTGTCATATACAGTATGTTTGTTACTTCGTGTACACATGTAGTGGGTAACAACTGTAATAAAAAACAAAACAAAAAAACCCAACTTTTCCAGATGAAATTTTTTTTAACAACCTATATTGTCTTTGGGGATACTCTGGTATTCAGAAACTGCTCAATAAAGCACACCTTTAATCATAAATGTGGAAAAATATTCACATTAATACATACAGTACATTACAAGTGTGAAAGTTCCAGGTAACATAAAGACAGTGGCTTCTGTTTTGTTGTCAGAACTGGTAAGACAGAGTTCAACTGGTCTTCAAGAACTGGAGTTATTATCTCAGGATGTATGTTAATAATTTGATTTAGTGTTGTAAGAATCTCCAAAAGTTTGATTTATAGAAGTAAAAAACAAACAAAAAAAAAACTTGCAACTTGGTGCTATTTAATTCAGACATTCTATTCGTACATTTTTCAGGACCAGTTTAAAAAATGATAAAATTAAATTCCTTGTTAAGGCTGTTATCAAGTTTCGTACGCCAGTTAAGCCAATGTAGAAAGGTTTCCAGCCTAGTAAATTGGTCCCACAAATGGAGGACAGGACCTGTTGACCGGAAAAGTCAGTGGTTGCATAATTAACCAGATGATGGAAAACCTCAGGCCTGAACTGGACGGTAACAATCCGGTTTTAGAAGTAAATTTGAAGAAAACCTTCCGGTTTTAATTTCACTTTAACACGCCTCATACAAACTATACACGCACCGTTCCCCACTTCCGTATCCTCCAATGACAGAAGATCTTTCTTCCGAGTGCTGTTCATTTAACCAATAAACTTCGCAGTAAATAATGACGTAGCAGAACAGACATAGTGTGATCTCTGTGTTTCTAAATCGTGTAGTCACTCTGAAAAAACCAGCAACTCATTCACAGTCAAGAGTTTTCAAGTTATTGCAGTCAGGAAAAACATACAACACCGTCACCATGGTAAGAACACCATACATTAGATCATTTACAAATGCTTTTGGGGATAAAATGCTTTAAAATGTTTTAAAAAAGCTAAAAGTTATGACAGTTTGGCTAAGCTAACGTCGTTAGCTCACATACATATGTAGCTAACGTTAGCTCAGTAATGTTAGGTATTATTATCTGAAAACATATTTAATGCTAGTCCTTAAGAATAATTTTCTTTATGACTTTATATTTTAAATAACCCTTAAGCTAACGATCCGAATAGGAAAATGAAATTGTAGCCGGTATAAGCCGGAAAGCTAATATTTAGCTTACTCAGGCTAGCTGCACACGAGCTAACTGTATTTTTATTTTTTTTTAGTCCTTTTCTGAAGCCATTTTTATTGCATTTTAGTTAATGAAGTTATAGTTAACGCTTGCACTGTTAGCTGTGAGCAAACTGACATCTTCGGTTTAATAGTTAACAAACGATGGTTTCACGTAAGTGTCATTGCACTTAGATTTAACTCAGGGCATTGTCAGTATTCAGCCTAACTTATGTATTGAGTATTATGAATATGACACACACACACACACACACACACACACACGCGCGCAGTCATTGTTTTATTAATGTTGCCCAGTCCTGTGGTTAAAGTTCTATTTCTGTCTTTTGCCTCATGTTTAATTATTCCTCTTTTAGCTTTATAAAGACTTAAGATAATAAAATATCAGTAAAAGTTTGTTTTTGTTTTTCAAAAAGCTCATATAAGCAATGTTACAGAGCCAATCAATCCGTTGACTTGTTTTGTCCTGCTTAAAAATACTGTTATAATTAATGAATGAATTAAAAAGTAATTTTTGTACTTTATCACACTTGACTAATAATTTCAAGACTGACTTGTGCTACTTCCCTTTTTTCCTTATGTATCCAGTCTATTATGTCCTATAATGGAGGGGCTGTCATGGCCATGCGGGGGAAGGACTGTGTGGCTATAGCAGCAGACCGGAGATTTGGCATTCAGGCTCAGATGGTTACAACAGACTTTCAGAAAGTCTTCCCCATGGGAGAGAGGCTTTTCATCGGACTGGCTGGACTGGCCACTGATGTCCAGACAGTGTGAGTGTGATGACCTCCATGTTAAAAAATGAAAATCGTGAAAATCTTTTCCCTTTAACTAGGGTAAATATGGTATCCTATGGCTCTCTCTCAATTCTCGTCTCTAATTTTTGTAAGCGAAGTTTGATGAAAGTTATGCTGGCACTTTATTAATCCCAAATTGGGGGGGTTCATCCTTGTTTTATCAAACCTCTATTTTTTAAAAAAAAGGTTTAGTTCAGTTAAAGTTAGGTTTGCACTTTATTCCTAATAAGAAAATTCATATTTGTTTGAAATAAAAATATTTTTTAAATAATTCCTTTGTCTTTTGCAGTTTAAAAAAGAAAAATCAATGAAAATCAAATATGGTATGAAAAAATTGGGGATTTTATTTTTAGGCCATATTGCCCAGCCCTAATATATATATATATATATATGTGTGTGTGTGTGTGTTTGTGTGTGTGTATATGTGTGTATGTATTTGCATTGTCTGTTAATGTTTTTGTGTAAGTATCGTCAAATGTAAAATGTTAAGAGTGATGAATAACACTGGTGATAACTGGATGTCTTTTCATTGGGTGCAGAGCCCAGAGGCTTAAATTCAGACTTAACCTGTATGAACTGAAGGAGGGTCGCCAGATAAAGCCCAAGACCTTCATGAGCATGGTGTCCAACCTGTTGTATGAAAGAAGGTGAGTGCAGTAAAATCAGTAACAAGACCCACCATGTTCAACTTAAAAATCTGCTGACAGATGTCATATAGTGGGAAGTTGAAGAGGATCTCGTTAATATGTGATCCTATCACTAGGTTTGGGCCGTACTACATCGAACCTGTGATCGCTGGTCTAGATCCCAAAACCTTCGAGCCATTCATCTGCTCCTTGGATCTGATTGGCTGCCCCATGGTGACAGAAGACTTTGTTGTGAGTGGCACCTGTTCTGAGCAGATGTACGGCATGTGTGAATCGTTGTGGGAGCCAGACATGGTAAGTAGTGTGTGAAGTTTTGTTTACAGGATCCTACAGCATAATGAAAAAACAGTGTATTTAAATTTGGGCACTTACAGTGATTGTAGTTATTATTAACAAGTTGTTAACTATCTACTTTGATTGTGCAGGAACCAGAGGACCTCTTTGAGACCATCTCCCAAGCGATGCTCAATGCTGTTGATAGGGATGCAGTGTCTGGCATGGGAGTAATCGTACATGTTATGTAAGTACAGTGATAACAAGTCCAGTATTGACAGGTTAGGGTTTGGTTGAATAACATGTTTGAAGTCATTAAAATCCTCCTCTTTTCTCTGGCAGTGAGAAAGACAAGATCACCACACGAACCCTGAAGGCCAGGATGGACTAGAGCTGCTGTTTCTCCTCACACCTCTGCAACACAGATGTTTTGTATACAAATAATAGACAACACTTGTTCTTTTTTTCTTATTGTCCAATAAATGAATACAGGTTTCAACAACCAACTTGACTGATGTTGTTGCTGTTGGAGGAACTTGCATTATGTTACCACCACTTATCAGATCTCTTCCGGTGTAATGTGTGAGCTGAATTCAGATGCGGTTCCACACTAAGGTGCCTTAAAAGTTCAAATTAAAGGAAGTGGACGTCAGCAAGGTTGCAATTTTAAAAAGGAGTCCCACGCAGTAGCAAGATTTTATAACTGCTTGCTCAATTTTCCAGCATGTCACACTGAGAACAGTAGCACCAGAGGAATGACACACTGCAAAGTCCTAAAGTCAATTCTAAATACTAAATCAAGGAATCCTAACCACTTTTATTTATTATTTATCAAATTATGCAGTACCTGTACATCATAGATTCTGTACTTTATATTCTAACTAATGATGTGTGGATTGTCGGATTCCAGACGTTTTATTTTAGGATCGATTCTTGTGTTTAAAGATATTCGATATTTACAAGTTAAATTAATTCAGAGGTGTTCGTGTATTATTGTCAGCAACCAGAACACAGAAGGAAGTTACTACGCTTTCAGTATGATCACCGTTTGCCAGGAACTACCTCTCGTTCCACCTGTCACAGGTGTTTGCTCACTGCGTCTCTATTAATGTGCTGTATTGAGCAGCAGCAGGCTGATGATGAGGCGTAAAGAGCCGCTGCTAGGGTGAGAGATTTAAAGCAGTGAGTCCTTTGGTGCTGACGGGCATTATGGAGGAACATAAGAGTGTAATGTTAGCTGTACTTGAGATGTTTATTTCCACTGACCATGTTAAAATAGTCTCATCTGTCCACACTCATTTTGATGTTGAAACAAGAAGAGTTCCCTGCATCCTCAATGAAAGCATGATTTTTTTCCCCCCTCTTTTTTTTACTCGTGCCCGTGAAATATATCCATGAACAATATGGTTATTGACATGGCTTTTAATTTCCCTTTCTTAAAACATATTGGTATTGTGTTGGTATAATCAATACCAACCTTGATTTTACTTGATCAGTGGTACACACATCACTAACCGTGGCTGTTTGCACTGTAATTGATACTCAAATTTGACACACTGATGGAGTTTCACAGCAGACATCTTGAGGACTAACAAAGGTGTGATCAGCAAATGGCTTTGTTCCAATAAGTGTCACAGCAAGCCAGGTCAATGAGTGAGCATGCACAGTACCAGAGCTCTGTCACAAGCTCACCTAAATTGAAGCAGCAATCATTAATGTCATTAATTTCACCTGTGCTTTTCCTGCTCTGACAACTCAAAATGTCCATCATGAAACCAGTCAAGCTATTAGGTGAGCTTGTTCCAGAGCTTTGGTACTGTGCAAACTCACTCATTGACCTGGCTTGCTGTGAAACTTACTGGAACAAAGCCATTCGCTGATCACACCTGTGTTAGTCCTCATGATGTCTGCTGTGAAACCCATCTATAGCACGGTGGATCAGTGGTAGGCACCGTCGCCTCACAAAGAAGATCCTAGGTTTGAGTCCCATCTGGGGCACGGCCTTCCGGTTCTGGTTTCCCCCACCATCAAAACTTGAATGTTAGTTCTATCTCCAGTCAGCACCCTTGGCCGAGGTACTGGCTAAGATCTGTAGTCGGTCCCCGGGTGCCGCACTATGGCTGCCCACTGGTCCTCAGGGACGGGTTAAATGCAGGGACCAAATCTAACTGTACACTATATGTGACCAATAAGGTACTTGCCTTTTCCTATAAATAATATAGTAATCTCAATGTAGATATAGGTCAGTTTCGCCCTGAGAACTGTTTGTTTAACGTGACTTTGTATGTACTCCTGTTGTTTCCAGATTTAAAAACCAAACAAAAATTGAGCATAAAAAAAAGAAAACAGAAGTATTAAAGATATCGATTAGCAGCACATTGTATTATTCGAGAAACAGTCACTGAGGAAATGAGCACAGCCAATCAACAAAGACAAGATAAAACTCCCTTTAATATGCAATGAATCATTTTTCAAGTAACATTTTCTTTTCTAATGTCTGTTGGTAACAAAACAATACTGTATACAAACACAAAATTGCTACATTAATGTAAACAAGATATAAAAATGATCCTTATGGTATTAAAACAAGTATTTGCTGCAGATTTCCCCTTTTTATGTGTATTTTTTTTTCTTTGACCAACCTCCACCAAGCTCACGGTTAAAATTTCAAAAATATTGAAAAACAATATGGCAACGTAACATTCAAACACCAAGGTTTTTTTTTCCTCTTTTTTTTGTTGTTTTAGTCGTTACACTCAGATGCTAAGTTCAGTGGTTTGATGTTTCAACTTACTGGTGGAGTCTCATGTACACATCAGCCATGCATTTTTGATATTGCATTCATTTACTTAATACACCATTATATATTAATGTGTTTATCCCCTGTCATTCCATTTTGTCAGCAGTACTTTGTATTTTTCTGTTACTGAGATAGAAGCCGGATGGTGACTGTCAAAGAGTTTGTCATGCAATCTGACCATTCAGCATCTGTGCGAGTTGTTTACATCTGTGTGTGTGAGTGTGTGTGTGTTTGTTTGTTTGTGTCTAATAAAAAAAATCATAGGAACAACAACGACATGAACAGAGACCGAAGAGACTGTACTGACGGACTGTTAACTGCTGAAGCTGACACACTCGTTCAAGGCATTAGTGAGACAGTTTCCGTGCTGGCGTGAGGAGTAACAACGTGGCGGACTGGGAGACAGAAAAATTAAAAAAGATGTCGCTTCGAAATCAGTGAGGGGGGTTTCGTGGGCTTTTCTAGCATCTGATGAGGGAGCCAGGGAGACAGTGGTGGTGGTTTGTGTGTTTGTGTTGGACTGTGTAACAGGCTCGGTGCATCCTCCCTGCCAGACGGGTCCTGGCTGCGGGAGGATGCTGGTAGTTCTCTTTTAAAAGGGGGTGGAGAGGCAGAGGGAGATTGACCTACAACAGGGTGGAGAAGAGAATTAAGTGCATGGCATTTGATAAATCCATGACAGGAAGTGACTGGCTGGATTGGGAGATGAGTCTATGATAAGATGTTGGACATGAACTCGTAGAATCGTTTCGAGTACTGCTCCGGGTTCACGGTCGAGATCTCGGCCCCCGCCTATAAAACAAAACAAAACAAACAAAAAAAGAGGCAAAAGGTAACTTAGCTGGAGCAGCATCCAGTCAATATAAACACTTTTGATTGCCATTATTTTTTTGTGTTACACGGAGTAAAATGCATTTCTAGGGGCCTTCAAACGTGCACACAGCTTTAAGTGATATTTCACCGCAGAATTCCGTTTTGTTAATTTCTCACCCTTACATGTCTTGAATTGATTTTTTTTCCTTCCAGCATTCCTCCACAGTAAACCACTCATTTCTAAAATGCTGGATCCCTTTTGCTGGCAGTCTATAGATGTTCACTCTTCAAACCATCCATATAAAAACATCCGTCTAAAACTCAGCAGTTTCATGTGGTATAATCCAAGTCTTCTCTATTGTGTCGTACACTCAATACTTCCAAAACACTTTTATTTTGGCAAGAAAGCCACTAAGTCAAATACATCCGATCCAATTATTTGTGTCAAAGGTTCCACTTAGATGAACTACGGCTTGGATAAATATGGTTCCCACAAAAACAGTAGAAACTCCGCTCACTCTCTCTGCAGCCATTTTTATTCGCCTATCCTTGTGCTCCTTTCTTAAAAACAAAACATGCTAAAAGTTTATCCCAAACTTGTAAGTAAATGAAAATATCTGGTGCAGAGAGAGAAGAATCACTGCAGTTTAAGCCAGAATTCACGAAAGTTTGAAATAACCGTCACATGTGACACTGGATTGGATGTGTTGGATTCAGTAGTTTTCTATCTGAAAAAAAAAGTGCTGAAGTGGAAGTATTGAGTATCCGACATGATAAAGAAAGCTTGGATTACATCACAAGAAGATCTTAAGTGTTTTAGATGAATGTTTTTAGATAGTTTTGATGGTTTTAAGAGTAAACCTCCATAGACTGCCAGCAAAAAGGAGCGCACATTTTTGAGATCACCCGTTTATCATGGAGGAACGCCGAAGAAGAAAAAAATTCTTCAATTCAAGACATCTAAGGGTGAGTAATTTATTAACAAAACTACATTTTGCAGTAAAAAATCAGTTTAAAAATCATGTTTGTGTTACATTTCAGTCTGCAACTAATGTCTTTTTTAATGATTAATCCGGTGACTGGTTTTGTAATCTATCTATCTATATCTATATCTATATATATACACACACACACACACACACACACACACACAAGTGAAATTTGTCAGTTTAAATTGAATATTTCTGTGTCTGGTGCAAAACATGCATTCTTTGGGGGTAACATTTTTTGAAACATTTGAAATAATGCAAGTACAAATATGAGGTCGTTTTTAGACATTTTAATGTGGAAATTAAAAAAAATAAAATAAAAAATTACACACTAACTAACTCTAGCCACAGTCTGATGGATCAGGATGTACTCTTGACACTCACCCCGTGTTTCACAGTTTTGGCAGCATGTGCAGCTTTTTTCTTAGCGTCATAGTGCGTGAGGATGTCGATGATAGCCATGAAGTAAACCTCCTTTTTCACAGCACCTGGCACAAAAACAACACATCACAATGCTTGACTTTGACCTAAAAATAAATGCTAGCAGCTTTAAATTTTGTGGCTCTGCATGATAAACATTTTTACTACTATTTTACAATTTAAAAATACTATTTTTCATCCTTGACCATTCCACTTCTCAGTTTTGAGCGCTCCTAACCTTGTTCGTTTGTAAGATTGTGGAATTTTAGGGTAATGTAAAACAAAATAAATGTAAAAATAAAGCATTTTATTGCTCATGCTTTTCATATTCTTTTTCTGTGGCAGACAAGTAGTCATCTAATCTGCTGCCAGTGCTTTGGTTAAAGCTACAGCTAAGTTCAATAAGTCAGATGGATGTCAAACAGGACTCTCACTGTTGTGGCTCTTGATTGCGTAAACGTCCACAGAGGGGTCAAACTCCCCGGGGCCAAAGAACCCTCCGCAGTTGAGAGGGTTTCCGGGGCTGTCGGGAGGCGTGCCGAAGGAGCCCGTTAGCACGCCTCCGCCCATCCCGTCATTCTCGTACTCCTCTTCCTCTCCCACGCCCTCCACGTCCATCTCCTCCTGCTCCGCCCGCTCCACATCATGGATACCCACCAGGAGACTGTAGTCCATAATCTTTAGCGTGGCCAAGAACTGCCGCAGACAAACAGTACACACAGAAAAAACACTGTGAAATGCCTTGTTTTCTTATCTGCACATTTGGGTTATTCTGTCATGATTCGGTTGAGTTCAAGGACCTTTTCTAATGACTGAAATGCCAATGATATGGCATAAATGCATTCAAAGTAACATTTTTAATATACAAATTATTACTTTAAACTCCAGGGTAATAACAGGTATTATACCACTCCTTAAAGCTGCATTAAAAATCTAATTAAATGAAAGGCTTACTCATGACGACAAATCAAATTTCTCCTCTCTGGAACTTTTAAAGCTGAGGTATGCAGTTTATTTTTGGTGTGATTGCACTAAAATCCCATAATAACCTTTAGGCATGATGTAATGCAGGTGATCTGAAAAAAAACATTACACTTCTGCACCTCTCCTTAGCTCTGTATTTAGACCATGACAGGGTATTTCTGGCAAATTATGGTAATTTCAGAGAGCACATGGTCCTATTGGCTACTCTCCACTGCGCTTCTTAGCAACAGTAGATGTCACACGAGCTGATTGGCTGTTAAAACAACTGACGTGCATTACTTATGAAAACTTGCCTCAGCTGACAATCATGTCTGCAGGCGACACCATTAGCCGGCTTGAGTTGAGCTGAGACAAACCAGTTTAATTTTACTCCCTACAACAGTCTCATCCATCTCTAGAGGGAGGGGAAGGTGCAGCAGAATTGCTTCCTTAGGAGTCTCCTGCTACAGCTAGCTTAATTTCCAGACGTTGCCTCCTTCAGCTTAAGTTTCTTTAAGATGTTTTTTTGTTTTTTTTGGCCTGTGATTTTATTGTTTTATATTAGTAACAGTGCTTTCATCCAAATTGGGCCAAGCAGCAGTAAAAGAGCTTTGAAAAACCTGCTGTACAATGCCTGTCCATCATAAAGTGACAAAGTTATAGACAAACTTGTGGACAAAGTGGAGCATTTTCTGCCAGATTTTTCCCTCTGGGGTTGTTGTAGACAAAAACCAAAGATAAGGAGAGTAAATGTTGGACTTAAATTCACTGGGTAGGCAGGAACACCAGTCTAAATACAATGAATGATGCCCAAATAATCAAAAATCAAATGTTTGGGAGAGCATGAGGCCAAATTATACTTTAAAGCTGATCGATCATTTCTTCAGCAGACGAAGAAACCCTGCATGTGTTTCTTACCTCCACGTCCCGTTTTAGCTTTTCCAAAAAGTACTTTTTGTTGTCATCTCCTATCTGTAGCTTCTGGCCTTCATTCAGGAAGTCGTTGTCTTTAAAGGTGGGGAGTTCTTTAGCCTGAAGAGAGAGACAGCACTTTTTGATCAAACAGTAGCAGAAATGTTGATTTTCTGGGTTTAATGTCCAATTTCCCAAAGTTTATCTCAGATTTGCTTGATAATAACATTGATTAGAGGCAACAATGCCATGCACAGGGCATTACTAAGTGTAGGATTTAAGGGCATGAACAGAGGCAAGAGATAAACGGAGATAAGATCAAAATCTTTTTTGGTCTAACTGAACAGAGAAAGTCCTATTCAAACAACTCAGTTAATAAATACCTGCAGATACTGTCAGAATTCAGCAGCACATGTTGACACACACAACAAAGTACACACTGACAGCATGAGGCCAGCATGAGGTACTACTAGAATACATCTGTTTAATTATGACTACTTAATTTAGCTGTCATTTGACAAGTTTGCCTCTGGGCTGAGCTCAAAGTGTTTATTTTAGTCTCATAACGACCACAACTGTCACCGCACAGAAATCAAACGCACCTTTTCCTTGTCGCTGGCTTCCCTGGAGACCGTAGAGCCCTAATAACGAGGGAAAATGAGAACAAAAATAGAATTACTTGAAAGCAGCTTAAGATACATCAGACGTATTGTGGGCATACTACCCACTTTAACTCAGACAGGGTCATTACTGACACAGTACGGCTGTTTTCTCCAGAGAATACTTAACAAGAGAAGAGGCTTTTTATATTTAGTGCACCTTGCTCACATCTGCCGGGAGGGATGCATGATAATATTCTGCAAAGATTCCAAATTCTTCATTGATGAGCTGGATTTGTAATCTCCTGCAAATTTTATCATGAGGGTATGAACTTCTGCCCATTTAAACACACTGACACACATCTGTCTTCCCTAACACAGAGAACAACCTTAATAGCTAAATAGATGCTTTAGAGTTGATTGATGCAAATCAGACAGATTTAAGTCACCATTCACTCCATTTGTCTTAAGACACTACCCAGGAATTAAACAGTAAATGCAGAATATAGCACATGCATGCATGGGCGTCAAAACCATTGGATATGAATGGGACAGCCAAGTCCCAACCACTGTTTTAAAGCATTTCTTTGGACTGATGATAAGGATATATGGATATTTGTAAATATATATGGAAAAAAGAATCGCTAATGTTGCCTTGTTAAGGAGGACGACGAGGAGGGAGGCTAGAATCCTCCTTATTTTGGCCGACATCTTTTGGTTTGACATGTTTTCATGGACATAAGGGCATTTTTTAGGAAGGGCAAAGTCTCATTAACTGCTTGTAAGAATCAGTTAATTTCTAACTATGAATTGAGGCTCTTTGTAACAGGGGTTCCCCATTTTAGCAATTAAATCCCGACTGATCCACGAGCCAGATAAAAGTATCAGCCACATGTGAAAAGACATCAGAATAAATAAACTAAATGTCTCCTAAAAATTTTCAAGGAGATCAATGTTAAATTTTCAACCACTTTTTTATGCTTTAGACGCCTTGAGTGCATGATTTGTAAAACTTTATTTTTACAGTATAGAGCTACAACTAATGATTACATTCATTATCAATTATCTGCTTATTTTCACAATTAATTGACTAATTGTTTATTCCATGAAACGTCAAAAAATGTGAAAAATACTCCTCTTAATTTCCCTGAATCCAGTGTGATGTTTCCAATTGCTTCTTTTGGCCAAACATCAGCCCAAAACACAAAGACTCCTCATTTATTATCATATTTGACAGAGAAAAGCAGCAAATCCACACATTTAAAAGGCTAAACCACAAATTCTCTTTACTTTTTTGGAAAAATGACTGATGGGGTTAATCCATTATCGGGATAGCTGGATTTTCTATTGATTGATTAACCGATGCAGCTGTACTGCAGGAGGTTCTGCTCCACCTGTAAACATACTCGTATGACTTGAGCAGGGCCCCACCAATATTTGCCAACATTATCAGCTGTTACTGGGCCGTCACAGATATACTGGTATCGGCATTTCGTTCATCAACATGCACCCATATTAAAAGGTTTTTTAAGCCTGGAAAAAGAGATGCAAGATATCCTGCCTCTGTTACACGTTTTTGTCTCAAGTATTTGACAACCACCTTGATTGGATATAATATATTTACAGTATCAGCCAATATATATTGTATATTGGAGTTTTCTTAATCAACCCCAAAAATCTCATATCGCTCAGGCCAGAGAGATGAGAAATTAAATGTCTTTTTCTGTTCATTTTTTCTTAGGAATGAAAACCTTTCTCTCTTTCTTAAGAGGTGAAATCACCAAGAATTTCTTCCCCAGCATCAGACTATTAAGGTTTAGTACTACTGTGACGCTCTGAGACACCCGAGGGGGAACATTTGGCGCAAACAACATAAAATGTGGCAAGACTGCAACTTGCCTCTCCAACATGAAAATGCAAATGTGCATGTAGCTGTAACAAAAACACTGTATCTTGGACTCCCATAAATTACTGGGAGTTATTGCTTTTGCCTGTTGGATGTTAATTACAGAACATCTCTCTGTTTGTATGAAACAGAAATGGCAGCTCTTACACTCCTTCAAATAAATCCATACATCTAATAACTGGTTGCAAGTGAAGTGAGAAAGATGGCTGTTGTTGCACAAATTCATAAGTGTGTGTCGAGTCTGTTGTATTATTCAGCTTTCTGTTTGCCGGATTCATCCAAAGAGAGATCGGCAGCCGACTGAGGCATACCGATGTTGCGGTACATAAACGTATCCTACCTTCAGGTCATATTTGCGGTGTACAGTGAGGCGATGGCTGAATACATTCCGGGTCACCACCATGTACGTCTCCACCCCATCCACTGTTAGCCTGTACATGCCCAGGAACTGAGGGAGCAGCGTGTTTCCATGACACTCCACTATAAACTGGAGACAATCAGGGGAGGAGAGCAGAGAGTGTGGGAGTGAGGAATCAAATATACAGCAGGAAACCTGATTAAAATTGCTCTACAGTCATTTCATTTCTACAGAGCTGCATCATTTACATGAGAGCGTGACTTTAGATTATAGGAAAAAGTTGAACCACATAACAAATATTTAAATATTTTTGCTTTTGTCAGCTTTGTCCACACATACAAGTACATTGTTTTCCAGGATTTTTCGTGCTTCCTGCCCACACAAGCGTTGGTTTAATTAATTCTCTGTACAATGAAGAACTCTTAAACACAACTGAAGTGCTGTCATGAGCATGCTAAACCAACAGGCAGTGGTTTAACTCTAACCCTAAAGCTATATTGGCCAATCAGAAGCTTGAAAAATAAGCTGTTATTAAGTGTGACCAGTTTTTGTCTGAATCCTGCAAAGCTGAAGGCAGGGACTGGGTCTGTTGGCGTGTTGGATTATAAAGTGACCTCAAAATGTAAACAAACACAATATCTCATAGATGCTGCTAATGATGACAAAGGACAATCACACGTAGTAAGACTGGTATGGTCCTTTAATACTGCATTTGTGTGTGGATAAAAGGGCAAAATGCATCAAAAAAGCTACTTATGATGAATTCCCATGTATGTGAGGACCAGGCATCAGTATGTGCCCTGTGGTGGGACAACAAGCTCCTACCTGGTGATATTTCTTTAAGATGTTGTGCATCTCAGCGATGTCCTCACTGGATACAGTTTTGATTACAAAGCGGTGATCGTAGCTGGACAGGAAGCGGTTGCCAAAGCGACCTTGGGTGTCGCTGTTGAGTGGGGCGCTCCTTGTCAGAGAGTTCTGCCACACACACACACACACACACACACACACACACACACACACACACACACACACACACACACACACACACAAAAAGA